>JAIUZE010003076.1:0-138281 GCA_022085475.1 Heliosperma pusillum | reverse complement strand
GGTTATATGTTAGTATTTGTCTTCATAAAAGAAAAGCATATCGTATATGTTAAGGCTTTGTATTTTTCCATATACATCTCTTTTATGTTATTCATGTTTTATTAAACTCGACATTTCGTGGCTGGGAGAACTCGGAGTTACTCCCCACTGACTGTGGCTTCCGTGTTTACATTTAATGCGGTTGACAGGTTTGTGATGCATGCTGGGGTACATTGACGAGCTAGCGAGTGAAGTATTACCTTGGACCTATATTCGGTTCTTAGGATTGTATTATTTAATACACTCTTTTATTTCCGTATTTATTAGGGAGATATGTCTCCCGTTTTAGATATTTCTTATGTATAATATTATTTCCTTTTTGTTATGAACCTTTTTCTTTAAGACACCTTTGTTATGATGAATATATTTAATATTAGGTTCCGGTTTTAAAATTTACCGATTTTCACTAAAGTGAACCTATTAAAAACGTATTCTCATCTTTTATTTATTTAAATTACTTGTTTATCTTTCCGCAAATTCGAGGGTGTCACAAATAAGACCAAAGAAATGATTTTCATTGTTAAAACAAGATAATGATAACCTTAAAGTAGTTTTGTATAAGGTGATTTTAGTTTAGTGACTAAGAAGAACGTATGCATAAATTAAATACCGAATTAAGTTTCTCATTTTTTTTTAAACTACATTGTTCTTATAATTTTTGACAACAAAAGATAAAACTAAATTATCCGACATACTCCGCCAATTTTTATTACTAACAAGAGGAGGGTGTACATCGGAATTTTACATATTTCGGTGATTTTTCTTGTTTTATTTACTTATTTAGGGTAATATTCCGATGTCATTTTTTTGTCTCCAATGAAATACAAAGCCAGTACAATAATATATGATGATGGGATTCAAACTCGTGATCTACTATCACAATACTTCAATCCTTAATCACTAGGCTAAGACATCGTTCTTATATTGAATGTCGTTGTACCAAAAGGGTTTTAAGGACACTTTTTTTCAAAAAGAGGCTTTGGTGACAGCACTTAGCAAGTCAGTGTGAAAATAAAAAAGCACAATGTGAAGAAAAAAAATAGGTGGGCAAGAACATGCTTTTTGTTCTCTCGGCAATTAGCTAATAATAATGGTCAAAGATTTGATTAGTTCGTATCATTGGATATGATTAGATATTAATCATTGCATTTTAGTGTCACTATAATCGTGCATTATACACTGATTACATGATTTAGGTATCTTATAATTAATAATGGTCAAATTGACTACTTGATTGCTAATTAGTCACTAAATACCACCTTTTAACCATAACTGTTTTTTGTTACCCGTACAATGCAAGATGACTTACAAAATACAATGTATTCCATAACTCGTTATCTCAAGTTGTGATTCTCCGCTGTATTAGGAAAATATTAGCTCAATACTTAACCTAGGGCTATTTACAACTGATTGTATACTTTTTTTAATGAAAATTTTACAATATTATTATCGGGTGATACTGAATTTCAGTAAAACCATGTTCTTATATAAAATAGATTAAAAAAATTGTCATTTTTTATTAAAATAATCTAATCTAAGAACGGTAATTCTGAAACATAGTACCATCAAACATCAGGCAACGCTATATCAGACTTTTTCTTTCGTCAAAACAAACATTTATTTCGATCCCATTCATTACAACCCCGTCCCGTTCACCGGCTCTCATGATTAGCATTACATAGAAAAGGCAATACCCATTTTACAAAATCAACAATGAAAACTACAACCTTGCAATAAAAAAAGAGAAGATAACAAAAGTTATGGGAATGCACATGTTTTGTTGGAGAAGACACAAAATAAATAGCCTTGATTTAGATTGAAAGGATACAAAGTGGGGGCAAAGTAATAGACATTGTTACCTAAGCAAGGAAATAATGAAGAGGGAATAATATTACTAAACTTAATGTAGTAGGGACTTTAATTAGACCTCCAAAATAAGTTGTTTTACAACTGGAGTTGCAACCTTCTAAGGTGACCACCCAATTTGCAACTCCTAGTAATCTCGATTATTTTCGTTTTTTGTTGTGTACTAATGAAACATGGATTTGATGGGTGGTTGCTTATCAATTTTTTTTCATTGATTATCTTTTTATTTTCTTTGTAATTTTTCTTTTGGAATGTGTTAGATAGAATCATATAACAATGTAGCAATAATTACGATTTGTTTTCGTTAGTTGCGTAGTATGTATTCTCTCTATCGTAGTCAATAGTTTACACTTACTTTAATTTATTTCTCCCTTGCGATATATAAAAAAAGTGCAAACTATTCACTGAGAGAGTCTGAGACGGAGGAAGTATTAATTAAATTTCAAGAGTTGTTGCAATGGCCAATAATGTTTCTCGTGCATGGTTGATGTTTTGAAATTTCTTTAGAAAAAATTTGTGAAATTAAATTAGGATTCACGTAGAATAATCCTCCTCCTTCACTAAACTTGAATTATGTCAAAGTCGTTATGTCGAGTTGTGTCGTGGTGATGCACTTTAATTTATAGTCTAACCATATATTGCTATTTCTCATGGCGAATTTGACCCTTTACGAAACTCCATTCTGTATCCAAATTTTCCGAGTACGCACAAATGTGAGATATCTAATCCGAACTGTTTTCCGGTTTAGATAATCGGAAATATTGCTCAGTCTAATAGCATGCACATGCATGCGTGTAGTGGTTTTCAACCTTTCCCATCGTCGTCCTTAATCCTTTGAACGGTGTTCCAAACCCTCGTACCGTAGTGTCCAGTTTTCTAGGATTTGGATACCATTAAAATGGAAAGAAATAAAAAAAATAAAAAGGAAAAGGAAAACAACGTGTCCATTTGTAAGGTAACTATAATATTGGAACCTTTTATCTACGTACATGGCATACAACTAATGAACTATGTCTATAATCCTATAAGCGACATGGTCAATTTTTAGGTCTATCTTTGCTAACAAAAGTTAATTCCCATTTTTCTAACACAAATTCTTATTTCTGACAAATAATATTCGTCTTAAACTTAAGACGAGTCAAATACATATCAAATAATCTCACTTATTGCCTAAAATATATAACCACTTAATAATACTTGACCATTTTTAAACTTTAGACGGATATTATCCGTCTTAAGCAAGACTTTATGTTCTTTTAAGTCGTGAATAATGGTGGTATTATCAATTGAAAATTTCACATTTCTTTGTCAAACTACCAAAGTAAGAGATAAGGTATGTATCGGTTAAATCTATAAATAATACTCCGTATAAATATAAATTAGCATTTTACGTGAAAGCTCTTCATTGTTCTAATCTTATGTAGCGTCACCAAAACAGTTCTGATCTCTTCTTAACACACTAAACAATCTACCTATATAATTAATTAATATACTAATTAATTATATGCTTAAAAGCCTAACAAATTCCAATGAAAGTTAGACAATGAAGAATCATAGGGTTTCAAATCGTCTAATGTTTTAGGACATTTTTCATAAAGGGATTGAAGGATCGAAGTTACTTAATTAATTTATATAATATAATTAAAAGGCATAGTTTTTTAGCTCCAGCGTCATTATCACCGCGCAGAACCACCATTTTGGAGAGATCGTTTACTCCCCAAATACACCGGTGAGAAAAGGGGGTTGGGGCATGCAAAAGGAGAGGGGTAAGATGAAATCGGACTAAATGAATACCTTCGGTGCCAATCCGCAAGCGATAAGAAGACGGTATCGTCCTACTGTTGCCGATTTGTGGGTTAGTTGAAAACAACAACTTGAGTAGTTTGTTTATCGCCATAGGTCTAGATAAGCCCTTTACAAAGTATTTATCTGAAAAAGAAAAATATATTATTATATTTTTAAAGTCATAAAAAAAGGGTGAATATCAAAAGTAACTAATATAGTCTAATATTGTCAAAATGGTAACAATTTTCACATACAAAAGTGGTCAAATACTTTTAATTTGAAATGCACCTATTTATTTAATTTAGCTACAAATTTCCATTTTTGTCATTTTATTATTATTTTTTATTCATATTGTAAAAAAAGGATTAAAATAGGAGATTAACTTTAATATAAATTATTATGGTTTGATACTCGTTTCAATTACAGATAGAAGAATTATTAGAGTGAATGCATGTAATATATAGTAGTCCGTATTATTAAGCTAGCCAAAATTTGCATAAAACAAACACTATAAGTCTTGCTTGTGACGGGACGACCCGTCGCAAGCTTGTGACGGGTCAAATCCCCCTCACAAAGAGCAAGTGGCAAGGTAAGTGGGGGGGCTCCATTTGCACCCCACTTGCCCCCCCTCCCACTTGCTCTTTGTGAGGAAGATTTGACCCATTACAAGCTTGCTACGGGTCGGTCCGTCAACTGTGTGAGCAATATTGGCTAAACAATGGTAAGGCCTAATCCGTGATCCATGATCTATAGACTATGGTACATTAGTGCATAGTACCAGGAAGCAAATCAACCCAAAAAAATTGGTACACTATAAAGTATAGTGCCGTAAGAAAGAAATCACTAGGTCTTGCTTGCGACGAATCGGATCTTGCGACGGGTATTTTGTGAGAGGAAATGGGTAAAGGGGACAAGGTGGGCACCTCCCATGTGCTTCTCCACTCACCCTTGATGAGTATTTTGTGAGAGAATATGGTATCCGTCTTAAGCTTGCGACGGATAGTGTCCGTCACAAATGAGAATTTGTGGAAATATATAAAGGCTACTGGACTCTACTTGAGAAGCTGTTATATCCTTCATGACGCCCTCTCTTGTCATTATCTAGGTAGGACGGACACTTCTCCTAATCAACCGTCCCGTGTCGGATATCGTGTCGGACACACGGTCACACACTCACACGGACACCTATAAACAAGAAATGTGAGATTGAAAGACTAGAAGAGGTTGATTAAAGATGAGTTTGGGTAAGAAAACTGATTAGAAGATGAGTTTGGGTGGGAAATGAGAATAAATTATAGTTAAAGTCAAGTTTTACACTCAATTATTTACATTTAATATCAAATACTAATACAAAAATAAAATTGTACGGAGTATGTTATTTATAACTATAAAATATATATTTTATTAAATTTAAATGTCGTGTCCCGTGTCCTAAATTTCACGAGATGCCGTATCACGTGTCCGTGTCGTGTCCGTGTCCGTATCCGTGTCCGTTTTGGTGCTACCTAGGTCATTATTGGTTTATTGGTTACCGTTTCATCCCCCTCATACTGAAAGAATAAAAAATTATCAAAAAAATTCCGCTTAAATAAATTATTTTATAATTAGCCTTCATTGTATCATATTTACAACTAAATCATATTATTCTAAACAATAAATAGCTTTATTCCGTTTAAAAAGAGTATAATAATTTTTTCAATTTGTATAGACATTTTAATAAGATAGTTTGATTTTGTCACATAAATGAAATTGCACTAATTATACGTATGATGTGATAGAAATACTTTATTCATTATTTTTTAAAATTAAATATAATAGCCATGAACACTTTTTTTAGCGAACACTTTTTTTATAACTAGTTTTAAACCCGTGCAAAAAATGGACAGGTTGTAAATTTGTAATACCTGACTTTATAATTGGATACATAAGCATATGTATGAGTGTGATTAAATGTTCAATGTCGTGATTAAATTGTAATTTTTATATCATAGAGATGACGGTTCATTAAAGCTTTTATTAATTATTTGTAATTATTCAATTAGTAATTTTTGGATGTTCATATTGTATATTAGTGATAATGCACAGAAAAATGTATAATAATGTATGGTTTGCAAATGTATAATATAAGGTCATTTCATTTAAGGAGTTGCACGTTGGGAAAAAAAAGCATCAGTAATTAAATCAGATTAAGAACATTGGGGGCCTACATCACAAAGAAAAAAAAAGTTTGCAATTTCTCCCTTAAAATGAGGAGCCAATGAAATCTCCTTAAATGTTTCTCAAGATTTTACTATTCTGTCTTTTGATACAAACTTATGTACAACAAGATAATCGTGTTTATATATATAACTTTACATTAAAACGAAAAAACTTACGAATTATATAATTTTTTTCTTACACTTTAACTTAATATCTATCCAAGCTCTATGCAATGTGAACATTTAAACCTTACGAATTATATAAATATAAATATATTTATTACAACACATATCTTATCTGATTGTATCACCAATATCATTACTTTACGTTTATATTACGCTTTTAGTTAATATAATCATATAACACCAGTTTTTTTTTAAAAATAAAGTTAACAAAATAGTTTCAGTAAAACCGACAATCATATTAGGAGTAAAAGAGTTGGAGTTATACCATTGGTGTAAAATTGTTGAATTCTCTAATTTCGCAATCTGAAAAAATCGTGTATTTGCACGAAATCAATACTAGTTTCTATAGTCTTGTGCTTAGGGTTGTATAAATACAATGTTCATGATCAATACAGATTAAGCCTTTCCTCATAATCTTATATCAGCTCAGTTAAGTTCAATTCAGTTCACCTTTATTCAAAATTACTCTTACATTAACTCTATTATACTCCGTATTAGTTAGCTCAATTCAATTCAATTAAGTTTTTTCCTTTATGAAAACTCTCCGCAATGCATTCTTGCTCTAGTCAATTTATATTTCCTTCCCAAAATACGGAGTACAAATTGACAATTCATTTAGAATGTCTCCTGTAATGACAAATGGAGCCATGGAGGAATGGAGCACACCATGTTTCCCATATTCCACAATTCAATCGCAGAGAGAAATGCATGTTAGATTGTTTGTGATAAGTTTATGAAGGGAATAATGCATAATGAGTTGTGTTATTGATATTATAGAATGATTGGTATTTATAATACCTTACAATAAACCCTAAGTATTACCAAACCCTAATGACAGCCGTCGTACCGTAGCCGTCACCTTGACGTCTTATACTAAACCCTAGACTCTCTAACATCCCCCTTCAAACTCATGGTAATTTTGATAAAAATTTCCATGAGTTTGCACAAACAATAAAATAAGAGAAAAAAAATAAATCAATCTTCATCTTCTTTGGCTTCATTATCATCTTCATCTTCGCAAGGTTGGTAAGATGAACGAGTATAAAACTCGTTAGAAAATTTCTTCGAACAAGAACGTTAAGCTTTTCGGACTTGTCGAATATCAAATAATTTGCTAGGAACACTAATCGATCCTAAACAAATTTCAATAAAACGGAAAATTATCCGTCAAATTCAATAATTGGAGAACGTTAATTTTTTCGGACTCCAAATTTAATCGCGTAACTCGCCAGTCAAATTTTGAACCACCTTGAACGAATTTGAAAACTTTTAATTTCAAAGAGATTGAAAATGATGATAGTGCACGCGCATAAAATTTAGGGGATGACTGACAGAATAATACGGAACATATTTTTTTTTTTTGTTTAAAACTAGATAGTACATAACGAATCCCGCCGCTAGGTTTCTTACATTATCAACCCACCGGCGAGGTAGCGGAAGCGGTTTTTGTAGAGTCCTCTAGGAAAGAGGCTCTGATACCATGATAAGTTTATGAAGGGAATAATGCATAATGAGTTGTGTTATTGATATTATAGAATGATTGGTATTTATAATACCTTACAATAAACCCTAAGTATTACCAAACCCTAATGACAGCCGTCGTACCGTAGCCGTCACCTTGACGTCTTATACTAAACCCTAGACTCTCTAACAGTTTGGCTCTTTTTTTGGTTTTTAAATTGACTAACGATGAACTTTTATAAATAAAATCAAATTATAAAAGGCTCGATTACATACTAAAGTCCTGTTTTTCTAAATTTAATTTTGCTGAACTTTTCTGAACTTAATTTATAGGATTTAAACTTTTATAAACTAAACTTATATGAATTGAACTAAACTTATAGGTTCTAAACTTTTCTGAACTAAACTATAAAAACTTAACTTATAAGAGCTGAACTTTTTTTAACTTAATTTTGCTGAACTGAACTGAACTTATAAGATCTGAAATTTTCTGAACTGAACTTATAGGATCTGAACTTTAATTTTCTGAACTGAACTTATATCTGAACTTTGTGCCGGGTCGTGTTGTCCCTGATGCAGGCATGCAGCTCAGCGTAAGTGTGCCAATAACCGAGATTCGTGCAAGGCAGCGGGTTATGATTTTCTACCCTTCTCCGTCTCTTCACTGAGGGAGCTAGATACGGATTATGTTGCCTTACTCAAGCGGATTCGGAAATTCTTTGTGTCTCGGGATAGTAGGGCTCGAGCTGCCGCTTACATTTTTACTAGGCTTAGTTTTGTTGTTGCTAAGGGAGTGAGAGCCTAGATAGTATCTCAGCTCCCCACTAATTTATTCTAAACTCATTGTTGATCTTAATAAAAGTTGCGATAATAATAATAATAATAATAATAATAATAATAATAATAATAATAATAATAATAATAAGATACTTCGTATTAATTATTATTAATTATTTTTTCTTTTAATTTTATTATAAACAACCACTTTTATTATGAAACAATAACAAGTTTACAATAAATTAGTGGGCAGTCGAGATAGTATCTGAGTTCTCACTCGCTTAGCAATAGCAAAATTAAGACTAGTAAAAACGTGAACAACAACATGCAACCTGGCATCCTGAGACACAGAAAATTTCTGAATTCGCTTGACCAAGTCAACAACATCCGTCTCTAACTCTCCCAACGAAGAGAAAGAGAAAGGTAAAAACCATAACCGATTGTCACACACATAGGGCATTCATAAAACAAAATATAGTCTAAAACACAAGGTATGATATAACATTATTCCGATTTATATACATGGTTTGTTCATACAAATTACTACAATTACATTACGAAAAAAAAAATCACATATTATATCGTTTTTCTAACCATTTATTCCCATATTAGGTGAGGGAGAGAACATGTATAGTAAATGTATCGGAAGTTTACGAGGGAGTGAAGAAATTATTAATGAGGGGAGTGAATTGGGAAGGTGAAATTATTAATGGGAAGAGTGATTTTTTTTTAAAGAATGCTAATGTATGTCTCTAATAATTAACGTCAAATGTTTTTGTACCGGTTTTCAAAAATAATATATTCCGTATAATACTCTTCTGAACTGGACTTCTAAGATCTGAACTTTTCTAAACTGGACTTATATTTACTGAACTTAATTTATAGGAGCTGAACTTTCTGGAGTTAATTTTGCTGAACTAAACTGAAATTAGGGTATGAACTTTTCTGAAATGAATATAAACGTGTGGAATCGGGTCCAAAAGAACATGGCCTAAGTCGTTACAATGTAAACCAAGGGGGCAGAAGAGTCCCTTAAATTAATAGTTACCCATTTAATTGAGCTAAAATTACACACCAAATACAGAAAAACGACTTTACCGGTAAAAATGGTGATAAAAGTCGTCATACTGAATAAAGAGAGCCTCCTTTTTCTTTTACAAAATTGTTAAAGATTGTCCCTCTTTTACTTATCTCGCCCCTAAAATTTGTTTCTTTTTTTAAGTTTGCCCTTATCTCTATATCGCCTTTCTAAATTTATTTTTTATCGGTAAATATCGAAAATGAGTGACGGTGATCTATTTTACGATTTTTTTAAATTCGTACAATAGTAAACGACACCAATTTAAAACAATTGGAATGTCGAACAACATTAACGTTTTAACGAACAATATTATCGTTTTAACATTAGCTTTTATATATTATTTAAAGATTATTAATTTCAACAATTAGCAATCATTTAAATTTTTACAAAAAAATGCCGATTAAAAATTGGAAAACTTCAAATGGCCATAACTTTACGCTCAGGTGTCCGTTTTCGATGATTTTTTCTTTCAAATCGATTATCTCGACGAGACGAACGCAATGATAAAATAAAAAAAATGTTTTGAGTGGCCCATTCGTGTAAAACACACGAATTGGCCTTGGCCGATTCATGTGGTTTACACAAATGGCCTAAGGCCAATTCGTGCAAATCACAAGAGTCGGACTTGGCCCAAGCGTGTGATTTACACGAGATGGCCTAGGCCCATTCGTGTAAACCACATGAATCGGCCTATGCCAATTCGTGCGTTTTACACGAATAGGCCACTAAATTTTTTTTTACCATTGCGTTCGTCTCGTCGAGATAATCAATTTGAGAAAAAAAATCATCGAAAACGAACACCCGAGCGCAAAGTTATGGCCGTTTGAAGTTTTTCCGAATTTAATCAGCATTTTAAAAAAAAATCAAATGATTGTTATTATTTAGCGTTTTTTATATTAATTAAAGTTAAATAATGTTGTTCGTTAAATAATATACAAAAATTAACGTTAAAACGATAATGTCATTTGTTAAAACGTTAATGTTGTTCAATATTTCAATTGTTTTGAAATTAACGTTAAGCAGTTTTATTTTTGAAGCGGTTTTAAAATTTAAATTTTAAAATAACAAAGGGGAAATAACAAAGATTGGTGGGTCAAATAACAAACGGCAAGACAGTAATTATAGGGGACGAGATGAGTAAAATGAGGGGCGAGATATAACAAACACCTTCTTTTAACCACTTTAGCTACCGCAACGGTCTCTTTGAAGCTAGATGTTAGATTGTTATTAGTCCAACCTTTTCATGCAAAACACAAAAAATAATAAATACATGTTTCTAATAAAAACAATCATTTAATCTATCATATCAAACACTAAAAATAGTTGGTATTTGTTAATATAGAGACGAACCATAGAAAGTACAAAAGATAATGATATGACACTTAATTGTAATCAACCTTAGTTAGTGCACTTGGATATTTATTTGCTATAGTAGTTACTAGAAGTATAATTTTTTTTTTTATTTTTTTTTGGTACTAAGAAGTATAATTTTCTAAAGTTCACATATTATTAATGTGACGTTTATAAAAATGATAGTAATGTTTATACAAAAAGTCTCTTATAAGATGCGTTGACCCATTTTAAGTTTAAGACGGGTTTAACTCCTCTTATAAAGAGCAAGTAGGGAGATAAGTGAGGGCTCTATTTACCTCTCACTTGTATTTTTACTTGTCCTATGTGAGGAAGATCTGACCCGTCTTAAACTTAAAACGGGTCGATTTATTTTGAATGAGAATTTGTGATGTTTATAAGGTGGTCGAACTTTGAATAGACTTTGATTAGAAATAAAACTGAATGTTTAATAAACTTTAGTATGACCCATGTGATTAAGTGTGTGTATTCACGTGAGTGACTATGAATAATTGGTTAAGGTCTTTCTAACTACTGACACCATTACTGTTGAGCTTGACTGATTTACAATTGGTCTTAATACTTGAATATCTACTTAACTTATTTTTTTGAAATGTTTAGTAGTGTTGATGTTTGATGTGCATCTCACATTCAAGACTACTTACTTATCTACTTCAATATAAGCTGGCTAACCGTGGCCCGTGCGTGTCACCCCGGTCCGATCCCACCCGTTCTATTTGGCCTCAATTCGGCCAACCTACATTACCCGATCCGTAATCCACTTTTTACTAAAAGATTTAAGATTTTGAGGTATTTAATTTAAACCTTTTCCGCCAAATTGACTATATAATCGATGTACACATTATGTCATCGGGGTGCAAAGTTGTACATCAGGGTGTATATTAATCACAAATTCTTATTTCAGACGGAGGTATCCGTCTTAAACTTAAGACGGATACCATATTCTCTCACAAAATACCCATTAAGGGTGAGTGGAGAGCACATGGGGGGAGCCCACTTTGTCCCCTCTACCCATTTCCTCTCACAAAATACCCGTTGTAATATCCGACCCGTCTTAAGCAAGACCTACTGTATATTAATTACATTTCTTTTTACTTAGTAGCATTTAATGATACAATTCAAATACTTCAAGGTGAAGTTTTAATTAACTGTACAAACATTTTATGCTATATTTCACATTTCAATCCGTATGGTGTAAACGAGCAGATTTGTACCAAAGATCGGGTGAGCTCGAGATCAGTTTAGTATTTTTAGCTCGAGCTCAAGCTCAGCTCAAAATCGTTGAGCTCAAAAAGTTGAAGCTTGAGCTCGGCTTAAAATAGACCGAGCTCAAATCGCGTTTGGTTTGTCATTATGTTTAATTGTTTTTCATTTACTCATCTTTAAATATAGTTTAATTTTTTTAACGTAAATATAGTAAAAAAAATGTTAGAATATAATATTATAACAAATTACAAATACCAAAATAACATCCAATATAAATTAGTATAAATTTAAAATATTAAAATTATACTAAAAGAAATAAAAAATGAGCCCAAAAGAGGCAAACCCATCCAAGCCTAGTTGAGATCGGGATTGACTTGGATTTAGATGAGCTCGAGCTCAATCTTGGTTTGACCGAGCTCTACGAGCCGATATATTCATAACCAGCTCAACGCTTCTCAAACAATAGTCATGACTCGTGATCACATTCTAGAATTTGAAAACCATCCTACCTATCTAAAATAAGACTTTGTAGTCTGTATATCATTGCTCTTTGTTTTCTTTGACATATAAGGTGTTTGAATTTTATTTGTGAGTTCTTATCAACAGAATTTACTATCGATTTAAATTTGATAAACCATTAAACTTCTTGCTCAATTAAAACTCTGGATAATATTCAATCTACGATAAGTTGATAATCTATTTCAATAATTCATTTTTTCATGTTGAACTAAGAGAATAAAAAAATTCATGGGTTATCGTAGATCTAATTACAAAGTAAACAAGAGATCGATGACTTAATTTCAGTTAATGTTCTATAAGCTAGTTTATTTACCAAATAAACTTTCTGTTATGTAATTTTTGTACAAGTGTTTGGTAGTAGCCGAAATATCAATTTCCGCTTTCTAAAATTAAATATCTACAAAGGCCACAGAGTCTCATACTACCATATGAGAAAATAGATAGAAGTGGTTTTTTCTATTTTATCAGACGCTTATACCTCCATGTATGTCCTCTTATATTGTTTTACCAACTATTAATTTACTTTCAAATATTTACCTTTTTCAACTTGTTATAGTATCAAACAAAGTTTTACATATAAAAGAGTGGTAACTTCAACTAAATTAACAAACAAAGTTTACATATAAGAATGGTAACTTTAATTAAATTAAAGTTATTTGCAAGTGAAACTGTCTCAAAAGACTAGGTAAAATGGTGGCACAATACAATTGCCTTGCCAACAATAGACGTTAGTACAGTGATCGAGTAAGTAACCTATGACCACTTAGATCAACTGGTAAGAGGTTGTTCTAACTTAATTAGAGGTATCGGGTTCGAGCCATGGAAATGCAGCAATGTTAATACTCATAAGGAAGAGCTTTATCGTCCTAGTGATTCTACCCGGCTCGAATTATGATTAAACCGAATGGTCTACACCAAAAAAAATAGCGGTCATGAGTAAGTAACGGAATGGAGTGAAGTAGAATGAAAAGATATGATGGATAGCACACAGAAATGAAAAACCAGGAAGGTTATTGATATGCGATTCAGGAAATGCGTGAACACAATTCACTATAATAAAACTTGCTTCATCTTCAAGCATCCGTCCTTTTTAATATATATGTGAGGACTGAGGAGTTCGATTTAACGTCACTGCACTGGCAAACTTGTCTATTTTTGACATTTTAATTTCAGACTTGTTACCACTCACAAGGAGTCCAGGACACACTATATATTGAATCGTTTTTTTAAATAATGTTTAAAAAAATATATAATTATTGTTTTGGGTTGGGATAAAACTTATTTAATTAAAAAATATATAATTCTCTAAAAAAATGAACGGAGGGAGCAGATCGGAGAAGTGGTAAGCAATGGAGGGTCGAGGGTGGACACGGTCACGCGGTGGTGGCCTGGTGCGCAGAGTAGGGGGTTTGGTGGTAAGCCGAGGGGAGGCCGTGGTGGTGGTGGTGGTATAGGTGGGGTGAGAGAATGGAGATGGAATGATTTAAAGGCGGGCTAAAATGGTGGTGATAATGGGTTGGTTCTTTGGGTTTGGGTATCCCGATTCTAGGTGGACACCATTTTGATAAATAAGTTTCATCCCGACCCAAAATAATACTCCCTCCGTCCCGCTCATTTGTTTACCTTTGTTTTTGGCACAATTATTAAGGAAATGGAAGGGGGTCATTTATGGTTGTACTTGACAAGTGGACAATAGTCCCATTGGGTGATCAAGTTACTCATAGACTACCATCATAATATAGAAAGATAAACAAATGAATGAGACACATTTAAATGGAAATGGTGTCTTAAACGTGAGTCATTAATATTAAGTGCAGTAAGTCTTTTGTAAGATGAACTATCCGTCTTAAACATTAAGACGAATCAAGTACCACTATATGAGGCTTTACAATAAGTCTTGCTTAAGGTTATACGGGTCAAGTACACTATATGAGGCTAATAAAGACAAAAATATTGGCATTTTTTAGGCGACTTGTCATATGATCAGATTTATATTCGATCCGTTTTAAACTTAAGACGGATAATCGCCGTCTTAAATGTGAATTTGTACATTAAGTGAAATGATTAGGAGGAGTTAGATGATGATTAATTTCCCAGTTGATTATATAAAAGGACAGGTTTCTAGAGTAAAAGCAAGGTTCAAGTTTGGTGCCCCACGTTTGTTGGAATAGTAGGCTGTGAAGAGAAGTGACATTGCAGAAATAGAGATCCTTCAAGCGTGGGCTTTGGCATAACGTGCCATTTTTGGTCTTTTCACATATTATGCATCATAACTAAATCAGTCTTCTTTTTTTATTTTGATCGCGACTTAACATTCTAATTATGAAATTATAACAAACATTTCAAGCTATTAGACCAACTTTAAGGATAAATAATTGAACATGTTTATAACTTGAACTATGATTGTGATCAATCAATCTCAAATAATAAAGGGATTTTTTGAGTTATGGTACTAAATTACCCTTCAACTTGCTAAAATATTACGCCCTCCGTCGCTGGTAAATAGTTATCTATTTGGGCTGTATTTCTACTTTTTCTGTCCCGATTAATTTTTTACCATTACTTTTGCTACAAAGACCAAGGAGAAAGGATGAAACAATTTGTAAGTAATGGTATTGGAAGACAAGTAGATAATAGTGATCAAATTACCCATTAAAAATATGCACAATATAAAAAAATAAAGAATAAATGAGATACTCGAAAATAAAAAAGATAAATAAATAACAAAGATGAAGAAAATATAGTAAGATAAAATTGCACAAAGGATTATACAATCAGTTGTATATAAGCATTGTACAACCACGGTATAAATATCTGAGCTTATATATATTTTTTCTGAGCTAATTATTCAAAGTTCATATTTTTAATGTTTAAGTGTATGAGCTCAAATACTTTCTAATAAAACTCATAGTCTTTAAAATAAAACTCGGATACCTTATTACAAAGCTCAAATTCTACCCCGTACAACTAGTGATATAGTCCATTCAATTAATATGGTAGAGACTTAGAGATGCTAGGGAACAGTTCACAACTCACAACTCACACATCACAATTCACAAACAGCTAATAAAAAAGAAAAGCTTCTCTTAAATAAAATCTTAAATGTAGTACTTAACTTACGTATATTAGGTATACACAATTAATGATAATCACTTGGTTAACTCTACTTACCAAGTTAATAGCACTACCATCACCATCATTACTTCATTAGTCCACCACCACCACCATTTTCATACGCGCATAATTAGACATGCATATTAATTGCCCTCGTCCTATCTAATTCGCTACCCCTACTTTCCTTATTTATGTCCTAAATCCTAAGAGGAGGCTAACACTTTAAATGCTCGATTTTTAGGCATGATTTTATCTCATTTAAGTTTAGTTTAATTCAGTTCAACTCCATTCATTTCAGGATTATTTAATTCAGTCTAACTTTTTTTCAACAAAAAAAATACAAGACATAACTAAATTTTCCAATTTTTTTTTATAGAATTTGAATTAAATGTTTATAAATTGAACTAAATTGAACGAGTTTGAAATTGAATTAAACTAAACTAAAATACCGAAATTATATTCAAAAGAATAGACTTTAGCCATTTTTTATGACTCTTTACTTATATCTATATTTACATCAAAAGTAAACCAAAACACATTTCTTGTTTAAAAGTATGTATCTTAAGTAAAAATATTGGCTAAATAGATGAACGAGACAAGACAAAAAACAGAAAGCTCAGGGAACGAAAGTTTGTGTCCCTTCTATTTATATAGGGTAATTATGATCCGTTTTACATTTAAAACTGATAGATAGTCTCAAGTGAGAGGGCTCGCTTGGAATGGAGGTAATTATTAAGGGGTAATAGAGTATAAATGAACTAGAAAATAAAGGAGAGTGATGGAGGTTGGAGATAGAAAAGAAAGATTATAGTGTAATAGTCCCTCCACTAAGGGGTAAAGTTCCCCAACTTCTCCACTAAGTAATGCATTACCTCCATATGGAGGTAATAATTCCTCCCTAACCTTGTCTTTCCACCCTTCACAACCACCACAAACCACCAATCTCCTTCCATTTCTTCTTGTTTTAGCTTCTATTACCCATAATAATTAACTCCATTCTAAGCGAGCTCTTAGTTTAAACAAGTAATCGAGAGGCAGAGACATATCTAAGATGACAAGTGAAAGACAAACCAATCCGTCTCCTGTCTTCACGGATATGTCCGTCTTCAATTAGCATTTGTGAAAAGAGTTTGTGTTGAATTAGAAAGCAACATATATAAATACCAATCTCTAATTCTCCTTACTCTTCCTCGTCTCCATCATCCACCATTGCCACACACCTCTCTCTCTCTCTCTCTCTCTCTCTCTCTCTCTCTTTCTTCTTCTTCTCTCCTAATAATATTTAAATACTAAAAATGCAGCTCAACTAAACACACACACACCAATTCACCAACATGCGGGTGAAAGACATGCACCAGCTTTGCTGCATAACCTTAGACAGCGGCAGTAGCGGCGGAGGCGGAAACCCGACTCCGCCGCTTCCCACGACGCGACGATCCGAATCACTCGGATCCGATACCGTCAGTGTCGCGGGGCCGTTGTATAAGTGGACTAACTACGGTAAAGGGTGGCGATCGCGGTGGTTTTTATTACGTGGTGATGGTGGGTTGTCGTATACTAAGATTCTCTCTCCTCAAAACCTTGTTTCTCTCTCCTCGTCATTACCTGATGACGTCACTGTCATCGGCGATCTGACGTCACCCCGGCTTATTCGGATTGACAGCTGTTCCCGACGCGGTAAATACAGTAAAAAAGATGACAAGCTAGTCGTGAACCTCGAGGTAAAAATTAAGTAAATAAACTTATGCACACCAAGTATTCGATGAAATGTCAATAAGAAAACTATAACTATATGGGTGTAATGCGGTTTTACTCGAGCCTAGCTTAAGAACTGACATTATCCATATTAGGCTTAAAACGTGACAGATACTACCACGTGGTGGTAATACAAACAAAACTTTTGTTACTTTTAGGTAATAAGTAGGTAATAAGTAGGGTGATTTGATATGTATTTGACTCGTCCTGATCTTAAAACGGATAATGCCGTTTTAAATGAGAATCTGTTTTACTACTATTTATCATCCAGGATTCCATGACTGTGTTTAATGAGTGAATACTTTGTGTTTTAGACGATATTAGCGTAAAACCGTCTTACAGTATAAAACCGTCTTACAGTAGAGTAATCCCGCGAGAAAAAAATGAATGAAGGAATGAAAGAAAAAAAGATCCCCTTTATTGGGGAAGAAAAAGTTACCCCTTTACAACTAGATATTGTGATGTTTGGGCGTGTCAAATTTCTATGATTTTGTCATTTTGTGTGAAGAAACCCCAAAATCCCAAAATTGTGTAATTGCAGTGTAATAGTGTATGTGTTTTTTTATTTTTTGAAAAAAAAAAAGTTAAAATTGAATAAATTTGCATATAAACTGTAAGTGGGTCACAATCAGCAGGTGCAAGCTAGGGTAATGATATGAAGAGGGGACCTTTATAGGAGTTTCCATGAGAAATGTGGGGTCATTCACATAATCATTCACTGCCACACCCAAAGAATTTCAATCTTTTCTTTCTTATTACTATTACTTTCTTCATTTCTTTGTTATTTTCACATTTTTTTACTTTGTTGCCCTTTATTGCTAGTGTTTTCTTCTTTAAATATTCCATTTTGTATGTTTTTATTGTTTTTTTGTACCTTTGGTTTGATGGGCAGTCAAAAGTAGTCATCTTTTTGGTGCAAACTGTTCTTATTTTCTTTGATTTGCCCCTCCAGTGAAAGCTGAGTAAGTTCATCTAACTTTTGATACTTTAATTAATGGAGCATTTTGTACTGAATTGAGTTGCATTGCTATTGCTTCCATTTTCCAATTTCTGACTTGTGGCATAGTAAGCATTTTCCAATTTGGATCGTCTCCGTCTCCTTCCCGTTGTCCATTTCCTTCCATTTTCCACTCAATGGTCTAGGTTTTTTTATTCTGAGACGATTTAACGCTCACAATCTTAATGAAAAGTAATTGTTTGATAAGTGGATGAAGGATTTATAAGTTTAAATTGTTTTAATAGAGGAAATTCAAGGAAATGAAGAGCATCCATGCTCACATTTCAGCTCAATGGTTCTATTATTTGGGGATTTTTTCTTAATTTTTTCATGGGATTAAGTTATTTTGTTTGTCCAATGTATGTAGCCATATAGGTCCATAATGGGGATTGTTAGTAGTACGAATTTTGGTAGCAATTTTAATCATAAGAAGCTTTTGACATGAAGATAGGTAAAGTTGTGGCCTTGGCTTTTATGATTATATTGAGTATAAGTTATTTGAGTAGTTGATTATGGCTGATTTTGAGCGCTATTCAATGATTTTTCTTAGTTTTTTTTTTCAATTTAGATTTTAATGGTATAATTATGATGTTGCTAGGGCTATTTCTTATGTGACCACTTAATAGATGTACACTGTATTACTGCATACCACATGTTTGCCATGATGCCCTCTTTTTTCCTTTTCGACTATACTGAATTTGTCGAGGGTCATTCGGAAATACCTTTATCGGCTTTATGTGTTTTTCAAGCTTGCTTAAACCAAGCGTGCATCATTAGGTAGGAATCTTTGAGACGCTAGAGTAAGTATACATGATACGAGTTGTGAAATTCATAGCAATTCACAGAGAGGGAGGAACCTCTGTAAAATAGTTAAGATTGTCCGCTTGAAAATTTAATGACGATTTGATTGTTGTAAAAATTTGATTGTTGAAAACAATGCAAGAATCCCATCACGATTACCTTTTACGTAGAGCTGTTTAGCCCAATATACCACAAAAACTTCTCACATTCAAAGATGAGTTTAATGGGGAGAGGAAATAGGGGGAAGGTATTTGGGGGTAGGTAAATCCCTCATTGGAATCATCATGTATGTTTTTCATCAGTTTTATTACCGGCAATGTTATTCGAGGGATGTTCGATCCAAGTGTGCTTGAAATTTTGTGGAGTGTTTCTATTTAGCTGTACCTACACCAGTACTCCATATGTCTTTGAGGGGAAACGTTTTTTAGAATACCTATGGAGTTCCTTGTGCAAAATCAGTATCTCCATTATAGCTATCAAGGACACAACTGCTCTATGATCTCACCACATGGATAAGGTTGTGCACATCCAACAACTTTTCCAGGGAGGGGAGACTTGAGGTACTTAGGCTATTGCTGTATTGAGGACACCTTAAATCAGTAGTCCTATGCGTGTTGTGGACCTTTAACTTCATTCTGAAATAATTATGGTGGGATAATATTATCATTTGTAGTAAAAGAGTCTATTAACTGATTGTGGAAGTTTTAAGTATATACAATACAACTTTAGCAGGTATCAACATTTCGAGGGAGCAGGTCTGACGACAGAAGGTTTTACATATTTACAGCTACAAAGACTCTTCATCTTAGGACCAATTCAAAGCATGAAAGAGAGTTGTGGCTCAAAGCTCTGGCTGCAACAAGAAGCCTCTACTCTTTGAGACGATTGAATGATAGTTTCACTATTTCACCTAGCAGTATCTCTATTTCAACTGAAAGACTAAAGAAGCGGTTGGTTGAAGATGGAGCCAACGAGTTTCTTGTAAATGACTGTGAGCAGATTATGCTTTCAGAATTCACAGAATTACAGGGACACCTGAAGGTTCTTTGTGAGGAAAGGTCCTGTTTATTAGACACTTTAAGGCAATTGGAGGTAAATTTCCCTTGCTTTGTTGTGAAAGTATGTTCATCTATGAGGTGGATCTTTTGATCAGAGAAAGTTTGTATATCATACTCCTGGGTCCTGATAAGTTGTCAACTGCTCAGTCAGACAAAATTTAAAACCGTTCTGGCATTCTTCAAGTGAGATAAATGTTTGCTGGGCAGTTATTGTACTTCTAGAATCAAACACTTTGCACACACCATGTGAGAACTACTTTGTCTAAAATGGTTACGAAAGAATGCAAGAAATATAACCACACCTGTTTAATTGATCCTAATTCAAATTCGTGGAAAGATATGGGGTCATATATTCAGATTTAGAAATATCATATTCTATGGTAAAAAAAAAGGGGCTTATGAAGAGATGTTTTATGATATGTTGACGTAACGTGCTATGAAAGTTTTAGCTAAACAATACTATATGTGTTTGTTATGTTGTGTTCTTTCCAGTTTTGTTTTGTTGGCGACTTTTGTCTCGTGGACCAATTAGCTCATTATCATTGGGTGTTTCTTATAAACGCAGAGCTCACCGAGGACAGAAATAGTAGTGAGGTGGGGTCTTATTTTGCCGTCCACATGACCCGCTTCTATTGTAGATTTAGTCTATGCTTTTATCTGCTAGTAGCACTACTCCACAGTCTCCCTACATATATACACACTCTGTGCTGTGAGACACATGTTCAAAACAAGAGCCTACTTTCTTATTTCAGACGGACAAAATCCGTCCGAAATAAAGACGGGGGTTTTGTGACCATTTTATGGTCAAATGTAACAATGGTCCAACTAGTGTTACGGCTTATGGTAACTTATTTTCCAAAAATAGTCACATTTTGCTGTAAAATGGTCACAAAACCCCCGTCTGTATCTCAGACCAAAATAGCTCGTCTTTAGGGAGACCAACTCAAATATGAGAACCTAAATATGTTCGTTTGCTTTACTACAGCCTCTTTTTTCTTGGTAATATATTTTGGAAAAAAAAAAACTCCATAGATTTTGAGATTTAACACACTGGGAGCTTCTGAGTAGTTATTTAGACTACAATTAACTACCATCCAACCGTTTTCTGCCACAAAGGAACAATTTGTTGCATATTTATGTGGTTTCTTAACTAGTCTAATGATTATGATATTGCTGATCAAATTTAGTTATTCACCAATCTTGCAGTTGGACAAAACATTTACTTGCCAGTGCTGCATTTGCTGCACAATCCTGACTTCTTGGTCCAATTCTCACTATCTGTTTTTCCTTCCCTTTTTCTTTGGATAGTTTTGATGAGGACACGTCAGACTGAGATCAACACAGTGACAAAAAACGTAGTACCCTTAACAATATGATCTGACCAACACAGTCTTCAAGTGCTGGGTTTCTTTGTGATTCTGTCTTTCAAATAATTAATTATTATATTTAATACCCTGAACAATATGATCTGACCTTAATTTTGTGGCCTTCATCGAAATGAAACTAATATTTCCATGTGAGCTTATCTTTTGTGCTTGATAGCTTAAGATGTTCTTGGTCCAACTTGTCAGTTCTCTATTTCACTATTTGTAGTTATGCTTATTGATCTTTTATGTTACTTAGTATTGATGGTTTCTTAACTAATATGTTTTACAGGCAGCAAATATAGAAGGAATGACTGGTAGTGAATATCCCTCAACTAAACTGGAGTACTCTGGTGGAGAACGTGGAAAATATAGTGGTATTTAATGCTATGGTGCTCCTCCTGTCTGTTCTCTCTTCTCCATGATTTAGGTTTTAGAGTTTCTCGTTTGAGTACAATTGAAAAGTGCCTTTCAAGCTCCTTTTGCAATCTGGCAATTTGTCATTGCATGTCTTACAATCTATTATTATCATACTGTTGAAATTAAATCCAACTAATTAGTTGTATAAGATTGCAAGGATATCTTGATCAATTAGTTGAAATTAAAACTATCATGCTTTATGAATAGGAGACATGAACCCCTGATTTTCGATTGTAAGCACAGGCCCCCTAATAAGAACTGTTTGGAGCATAGATTTCCATTTAGCAGCGAATCTAATTGCTCAAATTCTTGTCTTGGAGCTGATATTAAATACCCCGCGAGTCAAATTTCCGAAGGGGTGGTACAGTGGACTAGAATTTGTAACTATCCTGCATATCTTTGCCCTCCGTGGCTTCCACAAACCTGAAAGGAAAAATAGAATTGACTGTATGAATTTATGATTTGTGCCTCCCAGTTTACTTTGATGGGGTATTGCTTTATTAGGTTAACTTCTCAAGTTTTCATTGTACATGGCAGTTCCATGACTGTTCTATTTCTTTTCTCATCTCTTGACATCTTTTTGTTTTTTTTGGATGTCTAGAGTGTAGCACGACTGAGTCTTCGGATGATACTGAGAAGCAAGAATTTGAAGAAGCATCAGAAGAAGATGATTATTGCTTTTACGATTCAAAAGATTATTTTACTGAATCTCTAGGTCAGAGCGGGTCAAGAAAAGATAATCAGGACAACTTTGGCAATGGTATGGAGTCCATAGGCGGCCTTGTGAATAATTCTTTTGCTGAAGGGGCACTCAATGAAGCTTCATGTTCAAACACTGAAAGGCGAACAAAGCTTCCTGACCCCATTGAAAAGGAGAAAGCTGTTAGTCTATGGTCAATGATTAAAGACAATGTGGGTAAAGATCTCACTAGAGTGTGCCTCCCAGTTTACTTTAACGAGCCTATATCATCACTTCAGAAATGTTGTGAAGACATGGAATATTCTGACTTATTAGACCGAGCATATGAATACGGGAAAGTAGTAAGTTTTATGCTACTATTTGCTTCTGACTATCTATAGTTTATTCTTCCTCCCGGTTGGTCATAACTCTTATTGTGATCTTTCTTTCAGATCGTAGTATCTAATGCGCTGAATCTGTAGTTTTTCATCATGGGAATTGTAACATTGTTTTAACATGCCACCGATTTCAGACCGACTGGGATTATAATCTCTTATCTGTGTTGAGCTGTTGACACACAATAGACAACAATACCCTCCAGAAATCTATCTTTTAGATGTTTTTAAAAAACGATGTTGATCCTACATGGCGAATTAAAGTTCCTATGTTGGATTAGAATGCGTATATATCTCTACGACTTACAGGTGACCAATAGTCTTATTTTTTGGAGAACAACCTCACACTAGATTTGAGTATATATTCTTTACCCCTAGGTCAAATTTATAATTTATAATGTGAATTGATGACTGTTAACCTCGCTTTGTATTAAGGATGAGAGGGTGTTCAGATATTTCATCAGTACATCTACTTCAGCCATATAAATGATTTCAATTTTTTTTGCAGGGAAACAGTCTCATGAGAATTGTAAATGTTGCAGCGTTTTCTGTTTCGGGTTATGCATCTACTGAGGGACGCCTCTGTAAACCATTTAATCCTTTGCTAGGAGAAACCTACGAGGCAGACTATCCCGAGAAAGGATTTCGTTTTTTCTCTGAAAAGGTTTGTGCTTAGACTTCTTTCCTTTTGAACATGAATTCATCTATTCTTTCTCGGTTTACAAGCTGATCAAGTTTGTTACCATGCACCTTTTTTAAACCAAAAGATGCTCTGCTGGGGGTATGGGGTAGCATAATAGAGCCATATATAGGTCCCCTCTTACTTAATGTAAGATGGTCAATATAAACTAAAGTAGATGATTCTATTCCTAGGGAAGCAGCAGATTCTTTTGCTTGGAATCCGCTGGAGTAAAACAAGATGGGTGACTTAAGTGTCATTTTCATTTATTGTGGTGTAGCAATTGGTCAATGCAAGTCGCAACAATTTTCATACTGAATCAACCGACCCCAAATAATTTTGGGGCTCTAAGGCTCCGATGTTGTTATTGTTATCCGAAAGTACTCTCTTTTTGATTTCAACTCACTAGTAAGGTTGTGTATATTGGGTCCCACTTATGCCATCAGTGGTAGCCTTTGGGAAACTAGGGTAATGCTTTTAAGTAAAGTAGATCGTTCTTACGTGGAAAGAAATAGTAAATGTGTTCTTCAATCAATGATATTAAAAAGGGCAGGACCAAGCAGGGTGCCGATGCTTCATATAAAGAACCAAATTTTGGGGCTACTTAGCTACATGTAATAAAGAACCAAATTTTAGTCTTCTAATTTTTCTGTTTTTGCTTTCGCAGGTTAGTCACCATCCCACTCTCATTGCCTGTCATTGTGAAGGCAGGGGGTGGAAGTTCTGGGCAGACAGCAACATCAAGAGTAGATTTTGGGGGCAGTCAATTCAACTTGACCCAGTTGGACTTCTGACACTCGAGTTCGATGATGGAGAGATATTTCAGTGGAGCAAGGTGTGGCCTATAATATTTATGATTCTGTAACTGCTCCACTCTTATGCAAATAGTATCTTAATTTTTTTGTTTCTGTACTTCTGTTGTGTTGCCTGGTGTTTCAGGTCACAACAAGCATTCATAACCTAATTATTGGTAAAATATATTGCGATCATCATGGGACAATGTCCATTCATGGTAACCGGCAGTACTCATGTACTCTTAAATTCAAACAACAATCTTTTCTGGATCGAACCCCCAATCAGGTAATTTCAGTTTTCCTGTATTTAGCATTTTAGCTGCTTTCTAGGTTATTTGTAGTAGAGCTGGCAAAAGATGACCCGACCCGAAGAACCGACCTGTCTTATCCGAAAACCGACCTGATAGAACTCGTAAATTTCCTGAACTGAAACCGACCTGAACCGACCCGAAGGTTAACCGATAGAACCTGAAATGATATGACCCGAACCGCTTGTGACTCGACCCGAAACCCGATTTACCCACAAACCCGACCTGACCCAAACTGAACTGAACCGACCTGTAACCCGTTTTAACCCGATTAATGTCGACTCGACTCATAGCCAAATAATCTTTTTTAAGAATTTAAATTCCTTTATAGTTTGTTTTTTTGTTAATAAATTTGATATAAAAAATTATCGCTCATTTTATTTTTTCAAAACAAAATGTAATCTTAAAATAAATATTCAGTTGTAAATTTAGTACGCTATATTCCTAGTTAAACTTATTAATAATTATTTTGCAAGAGATACATGTAGAAAATTTTAAATTAACGCTTTGTGAGGAAAAGAGTGTTTAGTTTTGGCTCCATTAAAAACAATTAAGGGAAGAAAGAGTTATGAGTTATGACCATACAATCCGACGTCGGTTATTAATTATGATATTAAAATCCAAACCTCAAATACACCATTCTGATAGAGCCTATTCAAAATTAAATACGTAGGATCACCGTCAAGATAATAAATAAAATCGATTTCATTTGTAATTCATTTAGTTCCTTGCCGTACCTCATATGTCAAATGTTCAAAACTATGAACTACATAAACAACTGATTAATTTAGACCAAAAACATTATTTTTTGTCCATAATATAGGCGAATCCGACACTGGATATGCACTCATGTCATATACTTATAACCGAGGTCGAGCAACATAAGTGTTCAATGAAATTATACCATCATTAACTTTTATAGTGTTATAATCTTATATTTTACAAATATCTTTTGTATCGAGTTCCTCTAATCCAATATTATAATTCATAAGTTCAAAAGTGATCTTTTAACAGAACGACCCGATCATTGACCCGATTAATTTTCATATTTAAGACGACAATATAAAATACCCGACCTATCAGTAACCCGAAACCAAACCGGTCTCGACCTGATCAAGCATATTGACCTGATATATCTCGACTCATTGGTCAACCGATCCAAAACTGAACCGGCCTGTTGTAGTTATTGACCCGATTAACCTGACCCGTAAGCGACCCAACCCGAACCCGACTCGACCTGAATAAGCAACTTGACCCGACCAAACCCGAGCCCGACATAACCCGAACTGCCTGAACCCGACCCGTAACCGACCTGATTGACCCGATTGCCACCTCTAATTTGTAGTACTCTCTTTTTTCATTAATATTTATTTTTTTTGCTGGAAAGCCTTAGCGTAAATATCCATTTCTGAATTGATATGTCTTGACTGTCTTCCTACATGTGTTGTGGTAAACTGGTAACTGCCGGACATTTTTCAGTCTTAAGTTTGAATATTGCTTTTTATGGTTCTGTAGTATTCAAAGTTGTAGCACGGTTCACATTGTTGGACGAAGTATCAATTAAATGCATTTCTATTCATTCAGAAATGGCCTATTCAGCGGTTATTGTTTCTTGACGGTGGTTATTGCACTACGTGACTACATCCCATGGTTGATATTGTTTATTTAATCACAGTACCAAATATGCTGCAGATTCATGGGTTTGTCGAGGATGTCACTGGGAACAAAGTTGGGACAGTATTTGGGAAATGGGATGATAGTATTTATTTTAATAAAGGAGACGGAACTAAGAAGTTGAGAGATTTAAATTCATCAGCTGATACTTCCTTGGTTTGGAGAAGGGTCAAACCTACTCCTAATCTTACTCGGTACAACTTAACAAACTTTGCCATTACTCTTAATGAACTGACACCAGGGCTCGAGGTAACTAATTTGATTTATAGATCAGCTTCTCTTGCATTATTATTATCCACTTGTGCATCTAGTTCTTTGGAAACCAATTGAGTTTGTATATTTATAATGATTCGAAGGAGAAACTCCCCCCTACCGACTCAAGACTTAGACCAGACCAGCGGCATTTGGAGAACGGGGAGTATGACCAGGCGAATACCGAGAAGTTGCGCCTTGAAAGAAGACAGCGAATGGTACTCATATTTTTTTCGTACTTGTTATGCTTTGTATTAACCCTTGAGATATTGATTTTTATATCTGTTTTAATATGTGATGCTTTACATAGAACCACACTTCTAGTAGGAACTCGTAGCTCATTAAATGTTTATGTATCACTTCTCACTAAACTGTGGACGTTTCTTCTAGTGTCAAGTAGCAACCAGTCTATGAAATTCCTGATCCAACTGTCATCATATTCAGCATTTATAATCTTTCTATGTTTTTAACACAAATTTATTCGACACGCCTTACCTCGCTATAGAATGTTGTTGGGTACTAATGGCCACTGGCCATTGGCATAAAAAACGTGCTAAGCAGCATTTGACTATGTAAGTGTTACCTGTTGCTGTACTTTGTAGTCTGACGGCCTTTAAATTCCTTTAAAGTAGGATCTATGCCTTTTATGGGGATGTTTACGGAGTAAAATTAGCATAAATGGATTTAGATCTCCTAAAAGCTATCACTACTGTTTTTTTTTTAAAATAATCTCTCTCTAAATGCAGTCAAGAAAATTACAAGAAGACGGATGGAAACCAAAATGGTTTGAGAAAGAAGGTGAAGAAGGCACGTATAATTACAAAGGAGGGTACTGGGAAGCCAGAGAACAAGGAAATTGGAATGGATGCCCTAATATATTTGGAGAAATTAGGGATGATGTCAACGAAATCTTCGAGGATTGAATTTTGTGAAGGTGCTCACTTTTTCTTTACTTGGATTTCATCTCAACTACTTGTTAGGTGTCATTATTTAAAGTTACCATAGCAACGACAAAAAAAATATATATTATTTTAAGTTACCCCTGCCAGAAATGAGGTTAGCTCTTGGTGAGCTTCTGTATGACCTACAAATATTCGGGTCCTTCACCCCTTTGATAATGAGAGCAGAATTTCGCGTTTACATTTTGGTGATACTCTATACAGTCTGCCACCCCCACCCCCACCGCCAAACTTAATATGTTGTTTGCGTCTTTACCTCTAGGCTTGTCTTGACCACGTTAATCCCAAGGTAATAGCCCATAGTTAAGCACCGACATATCCTGATATACACAGCCACACAGGGGCACAGGGATACTTAAATAGCCCATAGTTAAGCAGTTTACCAATACTGCGTTCCAGCCTCTACGACTCATACAAAATGACACAGGTAAGACATGACACAGTGATTTAGCATCAAGCTTTATCAATTGCCAGCCTTGTGTAACACTTTTTCCTGTTTGATTGTCAGAAGGCGTCCAGGGCAGTAGTTGCGGTTATGCACCAGTGCATCAGAAGACAAGTCAGAGATGAAGCATTGATAATCTTCCATGATGCACCCGTCCGTGTTTTAGTCAGGAAATGATAGATTACACAATTATCTCAATCGGCGACGAGTCACAGTTCTTTTTATTGATTGGCCACAGGTCACAATTTTCGTATCAAAGTGAAAGACAGAAGAAGGAAAAATAGGGCGGCTATAGTAGTCTCATCTCTTGTAGTGTTATCTGTTTATTTTGTATCACATGACGAATAAATGTGGCGTAAGAGGGCCGAAGATGTATATGTTTTGTAGGCATTTTGTAAAATCGTATATGATGTACCATCAGCTCAGCTTATTGCTCCGGACTGTTCTCCGTCGTTTAGTCTCAGCTGCGGTAAAGCTGGACTGTATATCCTCTGTAATCTGTGGTGGCTAAGAAAAGTACAATAAATCATACATGAGAAATATTAATCGGTACTACTTTCCCCTCATCTACACTAACATTTCCTCAGCTTCCTGTTTTTTCGGTCTTGAAAACGAAACTGTTATAGCCGAATTTATGCTCATATTGTTTTGACAACCATCTTTTTATTTCATGCGATAGGATTCTCTTATCGTTCATGAAACAAATTACTAATATTAGTTCGTCGCTTTCTCTGTATTGAGTCATTGGTGTGGATTAGTAACAAAAGCGAAGTAACCTTAACAAAGAGTTGATCTCGAATTGATTTGCTGCCATTTCGGTGAATAAGTTGCTCCGTTGATACTTCATAAAAATATACGAGTATATTAGACGGTATTATATGTAAATCTAAACATTAAGGTCCTTTTGTGCAATTTTTTTTTTTTAATTATTATTTTACCCTATTACTTTGCTTCATTATTATTCTCAATACGACGATAAACGAGTATGGAATTCCACTCTAAAAGTTTAGTAATTCACGGTTTAAATCAATCTTGCAGATACAAATGCATATTCAGACTACACATATTCACATTGTATGAGAATTGAGATGACTTCGTTATACTTTCAAAGACAAACGATCTTTCGTTAGAAGAACCCGGTATTATTACACGGCTACACGCTAGCACGCTACCTTTCCGATGATACAACATTATATTGTAAACTTTGTGCATTTTTTTCTGGACCTTTTTTTTACAGTAAAGCTTACATAACTGAAATAGCTCTAGTATGTCGCGTGACTTTCATATCACGAAAGATCGCACATTTAACAAAAATATGTAAATGCGCAATATTATGTAATGTATACTCTGCTAACTTTGTCCTCCTTGTATTGATGACGACGATTCTCTTAAGTTCTTATACTTCGTCCTCCACTTGATAGCCTTCTTCGACTTCCTTGTACCTATACCAATTGGCAAACACCAAGTAGACAAAGAAATTTACTACGCTCATAGCCGCGAGCAACCAATAAAAATTCTGGAGCCTCCCGTGATTCAAGTTATCGGCTATCCATGGCGCCTTTGTAGTCATATTTTGTACGATTGTCACGAGAATAGAGCTAAGGAAAAACCCTAGGGAAAGTGTGCTCAAAAACAGCCCGGTGCTCATTGTCTTCATTCCTTTCGGACACTCCCTTAGGAAAAAGTCGAGTTGGCCGACATAAGTAAAAGCGGCCCCTGCCCCCACGAAGAAAAATTGAGGAATTAGCCAGAACACGCTTAATGGGACTACAGCCTTGGGGATATCCGCGATTCCATCCATTTTGGCGGTGTTAAGACGTTTAATTTCAACAAGAGCAGCCGAGACCATGGCGAGTATTGATAACACTAGGCCAACTGCGATCCTCTGAAGTTGAGTTAGTCCATACGGGTTACCAAAGAGTCTCGCTGTTATTGGTACGATTAGCTTGTCATAAATAGGGACAACTATGAGGATGCTGGCCACAAAGAAAGACGTGAGTGATGCAGCCGGGATTTCAAATGTAGGGCCTACATGACGAACCATGGTGGTCGCTTGGGAGACGGACAGTGTAGCCATTTGGGCGTAAACTGTCCAGAACATTATGGTTGTGGCCCAAATTGGTAGCATTCTTATCACTAGTTTCACCTCTTCGACGTCTGTCAAGGTTGCCAAGCACCATTTGTCATCGAGTTCAGCATCGGTAGAACCCCTTATCGCTGCCTTGTCTAAGAACCTAATATACAATCATATTAGTTGAATAGTTGGTAATACTATTGGAGAATCGATAACTACCTTCTCTTCTCATAACCGCTTAAAGTATTATATAATTTGTCTCATGCACTTTGCCTACCGAACCCTCACGATATATAGTAATTTAATCGAATATAAGAGGTGAAGAGAAGGTCCCTAACAACCCTCGGTACTATTGACAATAGTCACTAGGCATTACCGGATATTGAATTTCAGTCTCATCGATCATACTCATATATGGAGAATGATATACAAATTTAATGTTTACAAATAATTATTTTGAGAGATAGTTTTACGATTTTTTTCTTTTCAGTATCATCTTGTGACGCAAACTCATTTCATAAAGTGAAACATGCCCATGCATTAGTAAAACTTTAAAATAACTTCTTCTAAATGCAACATTATACTTTTAAAAATATTTGCAAAACTAGATAGAAGGCGAAATGAAAGTTAATCGCTACATTCGACCCAATCAACCATCTGACAAAAATGAGTTTTAGCCTTTTAGGTAAATGCCATGTATGCAGTTCTATCATGTAAAGTCAATAAAGGTGGTATTCATGACCCGATTTTAAATTCCGTCAACAACATACACTATTACCCTTGTAGCTCTCGTTACGCTCCCCAAAATAACAAATGTAACGTTTTAAAAACGAGAAAAATACCAAAAAAAAAAACAAAGGAAGAAAGAACATCACTGACCTGAATTGCATGCTATGAGGCAACCTTTGCTTGTTATTCATGCAATCTTTTTCATCAATGTTGTATAGAAAAGAAGGATCCGAAGGCAATTCTAAGTGTTTTTTCTTAAAAGCAGCAACAAATACAGTTGCTATTTGTGTCAATGGACTTCCCACAAGCCTTCTAAAACGATACGTTTTTGTTCCACTTAAAAACACTATAAGTGAAATTATAATTGCACCTGCAATTATTCCATAACCCCATTCTCTTCCCATATTATCTTGTATGTACACTAATATTGTGACTGCTGCTAGTGACCCTATGCTTATTATGAAAAAGAACCAATTGAAAAAAGTTGTCATTCGTGCTCTTTCCTCTTTGTCTGACTCGTCGAACTGATCTGATCCGAACCCTGATACGCTTGATTTTACACCGCCTGTTCCTAGGGCTATTAGGTATAGTGCCAAGTAAAGGACCGCGAGTTGCGTGCCTGTGGCGGGTATGCATTCTTGGTTGTTTGTACATGGTGGTGGTCGGAGGCTCGAGAGTTTAGTTGATATGATCAACACAATGACTCCCTATAAGCAATATACAATTGTATTTCAATTAGTTGTAGCTTATATGACAAAAACACATCGGAATTACTTTTTCACATACGAACTTTACTCTTTCACATACATTTTTTCATATATTGTAAAAGTCGTATGTGAAAGAGTAAAATCCGTATGTGAAAAAGCACGTCCCAAACACATATATTGCATTACCACAAACAAAAGTTGCACCTATTATAATGATCATTTAATCTAGGATAACTGGTGAAAATGGTTATAATTTTATATTTAGTTCACTATCTATTCACATGGCAACAAAATTACGGAGTACTTAAAAGTTAAGGTGCATTATAATTTATAACTAATTGCAATTATTTGCACAACTTAAATTTACTCCATATAGAAAATAAAAAGTATTATTAGAATGAATACATCGACTCACCGAAGCTTGTACTGCAGCAAATATGGCAATCGTCAAATATCTGCAGCAACACATAACCAACCAAGAAATGGAGTTAGGTTAAGGCCAAATTTTGTAGTTAATAAATTATTATTAGTAAAAGCAGATTGGTCATGGAGATTATAAGTGACGTGATAAATAAAGTTGACAAGTTTGACTAATATATTTCAATTAGCAGATTTAGTAAAAGTATTTGATAATTAGCGGGTTTAAGTTAATAGATTGTTGCGTAAATGATTGATATATTCACTTTTTACAATTTATTAAAGTGGTTGAGAAACAACAATTGAAAAACAGCAAATTGGAGCTCCATCTACTATAACAATATTGCATTTACCAAACACATAAGTTAGTAAATTGGTGAGTCAAACATGCTAAAAGCCTTGAATATGCCAAAATTTCACCAATTTACTGTTTACCAAACAACCCCTAAACCACTAGGTTATTAGGCTATCAACTCATCAGGTGGTACTAAGTTTCTGCATCGACTCCTAATCTTCTACTATAACCCTAAAAAAAGAGAGAAATTTTTATACTAATCCATATAATATTCATTATATTAAAACAAGACATTTAAAGCTATCACATTGATCCACCTCATCATGTTAGTTTCCTTTTTCTTTTTCCTTTTTCCGCATTTTATTTATCAGTTTGCTTTCTTACACCGAAGGAATACAATAATTTGAACATGCAACTTTTTAATAATCCTAAATTATGAATTACAACTTTACATTAATAATAAATTACATTGATATGTCAAAAATCCTGAAAATTAATAATTTAAAATTACAATCAACAAAAAATTACTCAATTAAATAATTTCACCTTAGCTTACACCGTTTTACTAAAGCAAAAAATAAAATTCAATAAATAAGTTCATAAGAACCCACTGCTTTAGTTAGATTATTTAAAAATCAGTCAGTTAATAAATATTAGAGAATTTAGGTGATATTATTCTAATTTGTAAAATATCAACATTAATTACTCAATGCATGCATTAATAAACTATTAAACCGTTATTCCATGAAGTACAGTACAATATGGATCTAGATAGTCCCATATCAAAATAAAATTTTAAAAAATGATTTTTAAATTGAAAAAATATTAAACCCCACAAAAATTACATTCTTTTGAAGTTATCTTCTTCAATTTGGTTTTAGAAAAATACGAAATTTATTAGATATGGAATTTTTTAAACTTATCTAATAAATTAGTCATATCGTGCTACATAAAAAATTACGAGCATAAAATCATTAAAAATTGCATTTTCGACAAAATTTATCAGAATTTATCTAATAAATTTATCGAAGATGCATAAAAAAATTCTTTTGAACTTATCTAATAAATTAGTCATATGGTGGTACATATGGATTCTCAGCAAGTCGTGCTTAAGACGATATTATTCGTCTTAAGTTTAACACGGGTCAAACAAAACCATATAGTAGTAATAAAGACAAAACTTTTCGTATTTTTCAAGGAACACACGGGATAATTTGATATGTATTTGACCCGTGTTAAGTTTAAGACGGATAATGTCCGTCTTAAGTAGAATTTGTGATGGATTGTTTGAAGTGTTTGGGCTTTGTTTATTGCTCAGTTCGGCGTACTTAAAAAAAATAGATTGTACCCGGCCCGTATAATTACAAACTCATTCATCTAAAAATGTCTAAATGTGAATGAATAATCGTGTTATTTTCATTTCGCCGATGGTACATGTAATAATATTGCTTATTTTCTTCATTTTCCAGATTATTTTATAATACGAATATATCGAACAAACATACCTTAAATTGAAAAAAAAAATTAAACTATGCACAAGTTGTCAAGTTATATTAATTTATTATTCATACTATTTTTTTTATTTTATAGTTGATAAGAGTCTACAATAAATACGGCAGGTTTGTGAAATAAGTCAATAATTATTGTCTAATACTCAAGTTCTCTACTCCCGGATATTACAAACTTTTCTCTGGCGTATTTCATACTGGTTTTGCAAAGTAATGATTTTTACACAAAATATACTATAATTTGTAAGTTTATTAGCTTTTTTCTACTATTTCTAAATAATACGAAGTATTTTTCGAAGTTTAAATTTTAATTAACAGTTATTGAAATTTTATATCAATATTTATGCATTAAATTGAATATTTTGTATACAGGTTTAATACCAAACCCGTGTAATTTTGCACGGGAATAAAACTAATTATATGCTAAAATTGAAACTAAGCACCAATTGGTCTCCTTGTTAATTAATACTCCCTCCAATTCAATCCAAACTACCCACCTTCCATTTTAGGACAATCTTATCCAAATTACCCATATCATAAACGAGTAAAATTAGGACAACTCTATCCTTATGACATACCTATATTTACAAAAACTGTCATTCTTATAACATATCTCACCTAATTTATGTACTACCTCTCCCATCCTTTTCCCATACTACCCTCACCAAAAGCAATTTTCTTAAAACGTGTGCAAAAGGGTTTGGGTAGTTTGGATTGGATTGGAGGGAGTATTCCATATCTGGGAGTATCTTTTTCATGAGGTTTAGTAAAACAAAAGAGTTATTATATCTCCACATAAAGTAAGAAATTACTCGTATTACAATTAAAGTGAACTTACAATGAATTATTGTAAGACGGTCTCATATAATAACTACTTATGAATTAAAATTATAATACGAGACGGTCCTAAATAAAAGTAAAAAAGGAAAAGAGAGTAATATGACAAACCTTCCAAGGAAAGTGTCAGCAACAAAACCACCAAGAAGACAAAGCATGAAGGAAGTGCCCATAAAATTAGTGACAGTATTTGCAGAAATTGCATTTCCTAAATGCATTACTGTCGTTAAATAAGGCACCAAATTCACTGCTATTCCTAGTGTTGCCAATCTTTCACATGTCTCACCTCCTGCATTCATTCATTCATTAATAATTTAATTCCACACGTTTTAATTTCTTCGCAATCAATATATATATTACCATCTTTTACGTGTGTTTTCCCATCTCATGATACATGCAACGTTAGAAAATACTATATAATGCACCTATTTACTACAAGTTATTTATACTACTTGTGATTCGATTTTCATATTGACGACCAGATTCAAAGCCAACCCGATAACTAGACCTAATTTATTTGTTCCATCTACAATTAAACCCGATTTGACATAACCAGTAACACAAACTAGAAAAGAATCGAAAATATATTTAAAATATCGGTTTTTTTAAATGTAGCCTTGTTCTACCATGGTAAGACACCAAATAGTGTTACTAATAAGTGTAATAACATGCTAGATTTACCTTAATTTCATATGATAATAATTAAAAATAAAATCGACCTTATATTCTACAATTCCTGACTACGCCACTAGTAAAATGCGTACCTACGATCATAGCGGCCGCCTTCCAACCACCAGTCTTGGATCGATCAGCCGGCCTTGCTTTGTAATCCCATGCATCGGTGAGATACTCTTTTCCATCATCCATATCCATTGATTCCATATTTGGTTTAACTCCTGGTAACGCCATGTTTATATTTTTTATTTACTCAAATCAATTGTTATTTCTTGTTACACTTTTGATCCGTTGTTTTTGATTTTTAACTACCTTTTTTCTCTAATAAGAAAGTAAAAAAGAGAAATAAGAGAGAATTTTTAGTGCAATTTTTTTGTGAAGTTTAATTTGATAGAGAATTGGATGATGTTATATATATATAAACTCCTATATAAGTGGATCAATTAATGGAATCCGAAAGTAAAGGATTAAGTATTCAAGTGTATGTCAAGATACGTCTGACGTAAATAGATATATATCCTCCTTTTATAGTAATTAATTGGAATAATTACATTGTAGAATTAAATAAGATTTAGATAGACTTTTATCTATAAAAATCATTTTATACTTTAACTAAAATTTATGGATCGATGGACTTGATTTTATTCATTGTTGTTCTAATTATTTTGATATTAAATTTGAAATGGACTAATTGACTAGGGTGCTGAGTAATAATTGGATTACTTATTACTTATGCTCCATATTGCAAAATAGATTATAAATGTCATGTTTTATTAAAGTTTTTGACCAAAATATTTTAATTAATAAAAATAGTTATAGTATTTGGTCATTAATAGATTTTAAGATTAATATATTGTTACTTTTTTTGGAAATGAAATACTTCATCAACATGTTATTTTAATATGTTATTTAGCAAATAAAATTAGTATATTAATTGGTTTAACATGTTAAAATATGATAAAAAAAATAATTTAATATGTCGTTACCCCTACCATATATAGTGTAACTAATTGCATGTATGAGTGAAACAAATCCCTAATAATGGATTGATCAATCCTTAATCCTTAATAACTTTCCAAAATATCCATAATGTAGATAACGGCTCATGCCTATTGATTGGATACATATAGCCTTCCACAAAAGCAGGTCATTAATATTGGAAATTTTTTAGAGAGGATTGCGTTAACCACATCGATTAACGGAAAAACGGCTAATATATTTTTTCCCTTGGTTCTAGGAAAGCCTATGGGCCTGATGGCTACCATGCGGGGTTTTTCAAAAACTGTTGGGACATTATTAAGGAGGACTTCGTCTCTCTCATTACAAATACTTTTGAGACAAAATCCGTTCCCCTTGAGACTAAGAAAACCTCTATATCACTCCCACCCTCAGAGTATTCGTCAGTTTAGACCCATTAGTTTTTGCAACACTTCTTATAAGGTAATCACTAATAAGATCATTGTCAATAGATTAACAGCAAGTCTTGCTTGTGACGGACCGACCCGTCGCAAGCTTGTGACGGACCGACCCGTCGCAAGCTTGCGACAGGTCAATTCTCTCTCACAAAGTGCAAGTGGGGGGCTCCATTTCCCACCCACTTGCACCCCCACTTGCACTTTGTGAGAGGGAATTGACCCGTCGCAAGCTTGCGACGGGTCGGTCCGTCACAAATGAGAATTTGTGATAGATTAAAGCCCTTCATGCACAATTTAATCTCCCCCTTCCAAGGGAGTTCTATTTCGGGTTGAGGCATTGAAACGAATTTTATCATCGCTTCAGAGATCCTTCACTCAATGAAATATTCTAAACACCAATCTAGTTGATTCACTATTAAGCTTGAAAAAGATACTATTGACCTTGAAAAAGCTCTATTGACAAAGATACTATTGAGTGGAGTGGAGTTTCATCCACGAGTGCCTAATAAAATGCTTTTGATAGAATTGAGTGGAGTTTCATCCACGAGTGCCTAGTAAAATGCTTTATTGACCTTATTATGAACTGTGTTTCCTCAACTTCTGCCTATGTTATCACTAATGGAATCCCCTCCCAGGAGTTTACACCCACTAGAGGGATCCGTCAAGGGGATCCCCTCTCGCCCTACCTCTTTATCCTTTGCATGGATGCCATTTCCACTCTCATCCAACAATCCTGCAATGACCTTGATTGGACTTCATTTCCCTTAGGAAGAGGCGATCCTAATTTCTCATACCTCCTCTTTGCCGATGACATTCTTCTTTTTGAAAGCGCTACAGATAAAAACTTGTGCGCGCTTTAGAGCACCCTCCATGAATTTTGCTACTACCCGGGTCAAAATATTAATTTCAATAAAAGTAAGATGCACTTCTCCTCGACCACCCCATCTGACTCTCGTACCATGTTTGAAACCGCCCTTAACATGACTCACTCCCCCTCCCTTGGGACTTACCTCAGCTTTCCCCTAACTAATAAAAAGCCCTCTAGAATTGATGTGCAACCTATTATTGATAAATTCCATGCCAAGCTTGCTAGCTAGAAAAGCAAATTTCTTTCTCACGCAGGTGGAATATGCCTAATTCAGTCCACTTTTAATGGCATACCGACTCATGCTATGCAATGTATCTCCTTTCCCTCGGACTCCATTAACACCATTGATAAGATCGTCATGGGGTTTCTTTGTTCGGGAAATGCGTCTACTAGAAAGATTCACCTTATTAACTTGAACATTGTTACCCAGGCCAAGCCTGCTAGTGGCCTTAGCATTAAGGAATCCTCCTACCTTAACCTTGCCTACGCCACTCGTTTGTATTGGCGTACTTGTTTTCTTAATAGTAACCTTGCTAGCATTGCCATCCGTAGCAAATATGTGAGAAATAGACCAATTCCTATTGCCTGCTCTAATGGCTCCCACATTTGGAAGTTTCTTGAGAAAGGTTGCCGCAGTTAAAAAACTCTTTTACCTGGGCCATTGAGTGTGGTACTATGATCAGCTTGAAGAATGAATCTTGGTCCCTTCATCAGACTCCTTAGGTCTCTTCTTCACGAGCCTCTTGCTGAAGAGGCTTTCGCCCTCCCTCTTAGCACCATCATCTCCAATGGTTGTTAGGACCTCAATACCTTTGACTAATACCCTCAACACCTTCTCTCTCCAACTTGCTTATGATTGCATCCTCCATGACCACTTTGACACCCGCCCCCTTCCTTTCATTTCCTTGGATTCGACATAGATCTAGAAAGTAAAGTGCCAACCTAGAATTAAAGTTTTCTTGTGGCTTGCTTAGTGGAATAAACTACCCCACAGTGCTACCCTTCATCATAGGATCATTGCTCATACTCCTTGTTGCGATACTTGTCCTTAGGAGATCAAAAATACTCTCAATATCCTCCACGATTTCCCCTTCTCTCGAGTAATATGGAATCTTTAACTACTTTTATCTACTTCTTCCTCCTCAACCTTCGCACCTGGCTAATGGTTAATTTAGAGCCGTCCTTAAATTTATGGCATACCTTTTTTGCCTTCATCACATGGAGTCTTTGGATCAGACGGAACGATCGCCTTTTTGGTAACATATATACAACCCCTTACCCCTACCGCTGATAACCGCATTATTTGCGCGTTTTATAAGCTAATAATTATGCTATTTATTCTCTATTTTCATATGTTTTATGTTAGAATCACGTTTAGAGGCTTTAGATACGTAAAACCCGTCTTCCGGGTGTGTTGTTTGGTATTTTTGTTTCTTTGGGTTGTTTAGGAACAAGTTGAACTCAAAATGCCCACATCTTGGCATGAGGAAGGCCCATGGACCAACCAAACAGCCCATGCTTCAACAAAGGAAGGAAAAAAGAGGAAAAAAGGCGAAAAAAGGGAGAAAAAGCACGGCCGTGCGTTGCGCTAGTCGACCGTGCGGAACTAATGCAGGACGTGGTCAACCGTGCGGTTCCTACCGTGCGTAACCCAAGTGATCTCTTTATTGCACGTTTCCACCGTGCGATTCTGACCGTGCGTTTCTCAGCTTCGCCGTGCGCAGCTCCAGATTTGAGCACAGCTCCAGATTTGAGCACAGCACATCCGTCTTTTAAATGACCTCGTTTTGCGTGTCTTTTGCCTCTTGTATAAATAGCCCAAACCTGAAATTCTAGAAAGAGGTTTTTTCTTTTTAGCTTTTCTAGAGAGAGAATAACAAAAATCAAAATAGCATTTCTAGATCTAATATTCAATTGTAATCCAAAATTACAAGCTTTAATCTAATTACTTTATTTTCATCTCTTAATTCCCTCATAGTTTGAATGTTTAGATTACTTATAGTTAAAATTTCCATATTTGAATCTATTGTAATTGATTAAATTTCACCATTTAGTTAGTAATTACATGTTTTCAAGTAAAAATCTCATATTTATCATGTTCAACATTAAAGATTCAACCTTTATTGCTCTTGAGTGCTTAGTAACCATGCTTAGTGAGTAGTAACCCTTTCTAGGGTCCGATTAAGTCTAATAATGGGTTTTGATTGGTGATTGGTTGAATTAGCAAGTAGTGGTTTATGGGTGATTGTTTTTAGTTGGGTGTTTTGTATTGACTCCTTATTTGACTCTTGTTCAACCCTTAGAGGCTATGAATGGGAGTTGGGCCGACTTATGGGCTACTTAGGCTATCAACGGGAGTTGGGCTTACGGTAGTGGACTTGGGTAGATTAGGGGATCGACTCTAGGTGGGTCATTCGCGGGAGCGAGACCCCTTAAAAGAGACTCTACCTTTGGCTAGGGGATTTCATCCGCGGGAGTGGGAAAGACCCTAGTTGGCACCTAAACGTTGACCCGAAATGCCTTGGACTCGTGTAGGGGTTATCCATGGAAGTGGGACCCTTTATCGACCCTATAGGCTACCTATACTCGGGAGGGTTAGGTAGTTAGTTTAGATGACATTGTCCCCACATGAACCCACATTCCACCACTTGTTGATAGACCACCCACCGTTGCAACCCATGAACTAAGACTTGATCGGATCCTAGTTACCTTAATCTTGATTTAATCCCGTATTTTCCATAGCTTATTTGTTTAGTTTGCATTTTAGTTTAAATCTTATTTATTGCATTTAGTTGTCATTAGTTGAATTCAAATTTCCTCTCTTACCGACTTAGCTAGCATCCCTTGAAACCGACTAGTAATCGCTTTGCTCTCCGTGGAAATCGACCCTCAAGTGCTACTTTGACGACCGTGCACTTGCGGTATTTAAAACACCCACCAAGTTTTTGGCGCCGTTGCCGGGGAGCAATTGCGATATTAGTTTGTTTTAAATTTTGTTTAGACTAAGTCATTTGTTTGTAGCACACTCCGGTGTGCCATTTGTCTTATTACTTACCTTCTACTTTAAGTGTGTAGCTATTCAAGGGGATAACCGTTACCCTTCATTTGTCTTTAAAATGTTGTTCTATCTTGGCTTTGCACAATATGACGATGAAGAATTTTGGGCATACCGCAAAAGACTTAACGAACGACTTGACTCTTTGGATGATCATGGTTTTAGCGAGGAAGAGTTGCGTCTAACAATTGAATATGGTGTAAACTTTCAAGTTAGATCTTTGCTTGACTCATTGTGTGATGGAGATTTGTCTTCCATACATATCCTTTAATGAAGCAAATGACCTTTTTGATTGGTTGGATTTTGAAAGCCGAAAGCCCAATTTTTCTTTGTTGTTGAGTGTTGAAGAGAATATTCTTGTGGATGTAGATGAGGGTGTAGAGCCATTAAGTGAAATCACTTCATTTGATGACATATTTTCTAGAGAAGAGGGGTGTATTGATCTTGGTGAATCTTTGCTTGATTCTTGTGATTCTATATGCTTTGATAGCGAGCCTTGTTGGGATGAGTGTATTGAGGACTCTTGGGAAGTTCATGTTGATATCATAGAGGATGATATCATGGGAAATGGTATGAGGTATGCAAAAAATTTGGAGCCCTTGAGTGATGATCGTAATAATGATGATGTGTTGGAGGTTGATATGAAAGGAAACTTGAGTGGATGTGTTGATAGGGAATACAAGCTTGATTGCCAAATTGATGATGAGATTGAGTTGTATTTGAGATCTCCGGAATCTTATGATCCAAGCTCCTTTGAAGGTGTACCTTGGTTAGGTAATCCTTCAAGTAATTGGAAAGCTCAGGTTGATACTCTAGAAGCGGCTTTGAATGGAAAGGGGATGGAATATCCTAAGAGTGATAGGAAAGATGAAGAAGATGGCTTATTTCTCCTCCCACCTTCTTGTTTAAAGGCACCTTCTACTCATGACCATGCTCTTCTTGAAAGAGCGAGTTAGTGTATACACACTAGTCACTCCTTCCATCTATCGTGATAAACCACCCGATTTGTCGTCTTGTGAACTACTCGTTGTTGAGTGGGGAAATATAGGAATTGGCAATGATAATGGTAGTAAAGTGATGAGAAAATTATGGCATCTTGCTTGGGTGTTATTCATCTTGAAGCTTTTCAAATGCTACTTGTGTTTCTTCGTGGGTTTTGAAAATGAGTACGACAAGTTGTTAAGGGCTTTGAGCAACTATGATGCAAAATGGAGAAAGATTGAAATTTTTCCCTTGTGGGTTTCAATTTGTTCACTTGTGTAGGATCCGCAACCAATGATCGGAGACAAGAACGAAGGTTTGTGAGCCTAGATTTGGTATGATCCTTCCAACCTTCACCCCTTTCTTTTCTTGTAATTTCACATGAGAAGTTGGGAGATTTTTGACTTGTTGATGATGATTTGAGAAATTGGTGGTTGTGGAATGTTGTGTTGTAGGTTAGGATTGCTTTGCTATTATAGTTTGCATGTTTATTTGTTGCATTGTTGTACTTAGTTTGCATTCATGATAAGTTTGTAAATATCTAGTTGCATTCATGTAGTTTAGTTGCATCCAAAATTGTTTTCAAGGAAAATACCAAAAATACGGATAATTGGTTTAATGATTTTGAACATTCCGAATGTTAGTGGTCATTTCCCTAACTTTGAAATTTATTTAAAATTCTTTTGAAAACAATGCTTGCATTTACATGAGTTAATATTAGGCGTCCAAAACGGCCTAGGTCAATGTAAATCGAGTTTTGCAAGGTTTTTCATCCCATTTCAACCCGTGTTGTGGAACATCCTTGAGTGGTGGGTGGACGCAGGCGACCATGGAGGTCATTTTTAGAGCTTAGATTTCCCTAAAGAAGGGGTGTTGTTTCATTTTGATCAATTGTTTAATCATGTTTTCACGCTCATGTTTTTTAAGGATTCCCGTCACTCCCGGCCACCCAACTTGGCACATTGTGCGCAAGTTGAAAGATTTCGGTGGGTGATCAACGGTTGAATCTTTGGGAATATGGGTGTCCACTGTTATGCTTGTACCCCCATTCGAGCACTTATATAGCGGTGGGTCCAAATTGTTGAAACACACACAAAAGAATTGTCAATCCCGAACAAGCACTAAAAAAGAGAAAAAAAAAGGGAAAAGAAAAAAAAATCGAATAATTGGGGCAAACATCAAAAACCCAAAAATATTCCCAAAACAAATATCAAATAAGTCACCAAAATGGGTAGACCCTTACCTCTTAACATTGATAAGAGGACGACCACACCACCGCTTTTGGATTTAAACACACGGGAATCCTATTCCGCAATCTCCCATCCTTGCATTACTAGTTTTTGGAAGGTAGGGCGGACGCCTAAGCAATTTCATGCATTTGTAAGCGTAGTTTTCTTAGATTTTTAATAGAATTTCTTAATTAGATAATTGACTACTATTTGAGGAATGATCGGATGATTAAAATCACTTACTAGTTGGTTTTGGCCTCGGCTACAATGTTTGATGATGATAAACATTTCATATGTTGTTATCGTCCTTGCTACTAACGTGTATGTTTCTAAGTGTGTAATATGTTCAAAAGATTATACAATGAATACATACATAAAGCTTGAAGAGAAATGTGTTGTTTAATATCAGCGCATATGAGGGTTGTAAAAGTGAGAGAACGAGAGCAGTAAATTGAACACAAGACAGCACTGAGTATTTGAGGTCTGGTCTATGAGTAAAGAATGAAATGATCCGTCGTACTCTTTTCCTAAAAGGTTTTTCGAAAGAAATTATTTTATAGACAATATTATCTTTGGATGAAATCTCATAACAAATAAACAGACTAAATCAAGATTTCTATCTTATCTTAAAAGATTATTCTACAATTATCGTCTTTTAAAGATAATATTATCTTCTTGCTTTATTTTGCAAAAAAATTTAGTTAATGACATTTCTTTTATCAATACCAGACTATGAGATTGAAAAATAATCATCCTTTTCAAGTGTTTTTTCGTACTTTAAACTTTTAAGTTCATTTTGCAAATACTTTCCAAAAAGGTGTGTCCGTAAAATAGTCAGTCCGTAAAATAGTCCACCAGACTGTTCAGTTTTTAACTAAGTTCTATATTGCTTGATTCAATGCAATTTCGTCTCTAAATAAAAAGAGACATATTTAATTGTTATATTTACAATCAAACGATAGAGCATTGGAGTTATGCTAAGGGTTTAGCACTCGAGAGTCAAGACTGCATAACTAGAGTTACGTATTGTTGTAATAAACATACAACACTTCAATATACTTTTGGGTGCTTTACCGTTGCCAAAAAAAAAATACTTTGGGGTGCCAAGGCCGGATACTTGGGTACTTGGGTACTTGGGTATCTGGCAATTATGGGTTCCTTTCTTGTGTCATGATCTTGCTTTAGACTCCCAAACGGCCAAACTCCAATTCCCCAAGTCATTATATTGCTGTAAGTGATTCTAATTACATGGAGAAAAAGAAGGAAGAAGGGAATTAGCTCTTCTAGTTTAATCAGCATTCTTCATTATTCATTTCTTAAATAAAAAGTTGGAGATCCATTTTTTATCGATTATCTAGATTTTCTTCTTAAATGATTTAATAGTCATATAACTTAATCCTAAAAACTAAGGTATTGATTAATAGATAGGAAAAAAAGAATAGAGAGAATCATAGATTTGTCTAGGTGAAAATAAAGTCGATTGTTTTCCAATTTAAAAAAGATCTCACAAAATTGATAATAAATCAAATTGTTAATATATAGTTTGCCTCATCTGCTTAAAGCGTGGCTAATTTAGCATGCATGAATTAGGACGTTTCTATTTCTTTTTCTCCATTTCCTATCACAAACTCATTAAATAATATATATTTTTCATTACATTCTATTAACCTTTATTTATATAAGTAAATCTGTAACCGTTCAATCTAGACAAAATGCAATCTAAACTGTTAAAAAGAACTTACCTCAAAAGAAATGGAGAGGATCTCTCCACGTCATGCATGTACTGAAAGTTAATGTCGACAATATTCTCATACTAATATGACAAAACAAAAAAAAAAAAATAAGAGCCATGGTGAATTTATGTTTAACAAAGCCAAAGAGCCAAAGATAGCCTATATATGTATTGAACTCTTGAGTATTCATAGAAAAAGCCCTTATTATTAAAGCTGCTCTTCCAAAGCCCTGAGGCCATACATTTTGTTTAATTTTACCCATTTTCAGGATTATTTATCCCATGAATAAAATCATGTTAACTATTAAATTCCACCTAAATTTTACACCTTTTACTTGGATTTCTTCCCAAAACCTATAATAATCTATACATTAGCAAAAAAAAAAAAAAGCTCAAAGCCTTAATGACAACTTGGCCCTGTAGTTTCCTCCATTTCAACTTCAAATCCTTCAGCAGCAAGCCACGTCTCCTTGTAAATGTACCACCGCGACGCGAGCAAGAACAATCCAAAGTTAACCAAACTAATGATCCCTAAAAGCCAATAGAAGTTGTAAAGCCGTCCTTCATTAAGGTTATCTGCTAACCAAGGGTGTGAACCGGCTGTCGTCGAGTTTACTAATGAAACTAGCAATGTACTCAGGAAAAACCCTAAGGCAAGTGTACTTAAGAACAACCCTGTGCTCATAGTTTTCATTCCTTTAGGACATTCTCTTAGAAAAAAGTCTAGTTGTCCTGCATATATTAATGCTTCTCCGGCTCCGGTTAATATAAATTGAGGAATTAACCAAAATACCGATATTGGTACTATGCCATTTTTGTCATGGACCATTCCATTTGCTTCTGCTACGTGTAATCGCTTGATTTCCGTTAGGGCGGCCACGACCATTGCTAAAGTCGCGAGGAATAGGCCTACACCAACTCGTCTTAGGGGGGTTAGCCCTTGTGGGTTTTTGAACAATTTGGCCGCGATTGGAGCTATAAGACGGTCATATATTGGGACAGTGGCTAGAATACTTGCTATTAAAAAGGCGGTCATTGATGCTGGCGGGATTTGAAAATTGCGTCCTATGTGACGGTCCATGGTTACGGCTTGGGAGACTGAGAATGTTGTCATTTGAGCATGGATGGTCCAGAATTCTATAGTTGTTGCCCAAATTGGAAGCATTCTTACTATCATTTTTACCTCTTCTACGTCTGTTAGGGTTTGTAAGTTCCATTTGCTAGGTATTGTGTTATTGTTCTCTGCCTCAGGAATCCTTATGGCTGCCTTGTCCAAAAATCTGCAAAATAATTAAATCGTTAATATCCAATTTTATTTTATTTTTTAAATTCGATTGAGTTGGTTAATATTAGGAAATAAGCAAGATCTCATAGGCAGTCATATATATGAGATAATATCTTAATGTATTAGGAAATTAGGATATAAGCCACCCGCTTACGATGGTCGGATAAACTATGACCGGATGATATTAGAGATATTAGGATAATTCAGATAATATATTAGTTATGATATTTATCTCTAATATATTCTCTAATAACTAGATTGTAAGTTAGATAAGTAGTATAAATATGGTTTTATATAGTGATATCGGGTACACAACAACTGCTTTTGCATTATATTCTAAGGAAAACAAATTGTTCCGGGAGGTGATTTTAGCCTTTCAAATAATCTCATCATTTGGTTAGAAATTATTACAAAATCTTCTAGATTCGGGTTTTATCAAATATACGATGTTAAATGTAGAAAAGACAAATTCAGGATCAAATCAGGAATCAAGTTGGTTGATAAGATAGATAATTTATTACTTCGTAAATTAATTCGTGAAACTAGTTAAACCTAAATTTCTTTCGGTTTTTCTAACGTGTACCATTGAACACACTTTAATAAGCTAAATAGGGAAAGATTTACAAGATAATCTCATAAAAAATGCAATTATAAAGTTATTGTTATCTTATTTAGCTTATTAACGTTAGAAAAATCGTCATTCTTATCGAGATTGTTGCATATATTTTCTTCTATACCAAAGTATTCCACTTGACGACTATGAGTCCATGACATTTTTGACACCCTTAACTTGTGGACAATGAAACTCAAATAAATGAGGATTAATTAGTCGACAATAAGGTAAGGTCATAGTTCAACATCTAAGTCGTCCATGTTGCACTACTTGCATGGGCAAGTCAAAGCTGCAGTTAAACATCAAACCAATAATATGATGACTAAAAGAACCAAATTCATGGATTTACGTTATTTTACTTACATCCTTAGAAAAAATAATTGCTTCACATATCACATTAAATGTCAATGTTACTTAACAGTTAACAGGACAAGAGAAAAAGGGGATGAACTGAATCTTGTATGAATAATAATTGATGCGTATGTGTAATTTTGTATAATGATGAATATTCTACACAAGGGTGTGTCCTTATTCCGATGGGGCCAATTAAAAGTTTTAAGTGGACTAGCTAGTGTACGAATCAAATGGAACTTTAGGCATTTAGGGCTAGTTGATGCCTTTGTGGGTCCTTTACCGACGCTTCATTTCTTACACAATTGTGGGAAGTCTTCTTAAAAACGACCCTCATCCGTCTCATGCACTCATTTGTTTACCTTTACTTTTAACCCAAAAATTAAGAAAAAATTGATTAGTACATCATTTGTGGTTGTACTTAGAGGTTGACAAGTGGATAATATATAGCACAATCGTGAGATCAAAGTACTCATAGACAAACATATTGTTTTTCCTCCGCATTCATGCTGCTTTTGTCTTATATACACAAGTAATACTATATTTGACCCGTCTTAAGTTTAAGACAAATAGTACTATCTTAAATGAAAATTTGTGATCTGAAAATTATCTTACTTACGAGTGTAAAGATGGTCAATTAATTAGAATATGGATCCTAACCTACCGTGCCCGGTCTTGGGATGTGTTAGGATTGATCCTTGACCGGCGGGCCCAACCCAGTCCCTAACTTGCCTTTAACATGCCATTTAACCCGAACCAACACCATGACCAAGTCCCTAGCATGGCATGCGGCCATCTCTATTATTTATGGGCTATGTGTATGTCTTGATATTTATCTAAATTGATAAAACGGAAAATTCCGATCTAAACGGTACCCCCGAACTTTGCCAGAAATTCCCAAAATTTTGACCCGAAACACTTTAAGTGGGCATAGCTCGGTTTACAAACTCGGAAAATGACGATTTCTTTTTTCAAATCGTTCATCTCTCCGAGAACTACGATTGGAAAAAAAATGAGCGAGTTCGGAACTCGTGACCAAGAGATATAGCCACTCAAAGTTTGTTCGGTGAAAAAACTTTGACATACAAAAACTCCTAACCACACGATCCAAATACGACTAATTTTTTTTTCAAATCGTAGCTCTCGGAACGATCAGTGATTTTAAAAAAAAAAACAATCATCATTTTTCGAGTTTGTAAACACAAGTTATGGCCACTTAAAATTTTTCGGTCAAAATTTTGGATATTTTAGACAAAATGTAAAGTTCAACGTCACCGTGAATTTTCAGTTGTTAAAATAAACTCACACCAAAATAGGACAATCTTGAAGTCGAATCCGTATACAAACCAACAACTACGGAGTCAACAACTACGAGTATTTCTTACGATGGTTAAGCTCAGAGTCAGGCATACTAAAACTTTTGAAGTATTTAAAAAAGAAAACTCAAAAAATACACTTGTATTATTATTTACCTTTAATATCACTAATAATTCGATCTTCTTTTGTTTTATTTAATTTCTTCAACTTTTTCGTATGTATCAATTCTTTGATTTTTTTTCACTTTTTATTTTGTGACTTTTTCACTTGTATATCTTTCACTTTTGTTTGTCTCAACGACTCAACTTAACATCGCTTTTTATTTTCCATAAATAACATATTACTCTGGATTTTAAATTTAAAAGATACCAAAAGAAGAAGAGTACTGACTTTATCTGATGGAGATCGATCACGATATTTTATTAGACTTGTTTTATTCATAGGATCTTCCTAAAACCAAATTACTCAAATTGGGACACAATAATCACAAATTCTTATTTAAGACGGAGGTATCCGTCTTAAGCTTAAGACGTATATCATATTCTCTCACAAAATACCCATCAAGGGTGAGTGGAGAGCACATGGGGGGTGCCCACCTTGTCCCCTCTACCCTTTTCCTCTCACAAAATACCCGTTGCAAGATCCGACCCGTCTTAAGCAAGACCTACTGCACAATAATATACGCTTGAAAAAAAAAACAGTGGTCACGGATCGAGATATGCATGTCCTCGTCCACCATGCAAACTCCAACCCAATTCTTCTAATCACGACACATTTACTTATTTATTGTGGGGAATTATTTATAAATTCAGTCCAAAGTTTATTCGTCCATATATAATATAATTTGAATTATTTAGTTAGTGGGTACCAAAAATGTCATGTTTTTATGGCTTATGTATTTTTGTGATAATAATTAAAGGACATGTCCTAAGAAAATAGTGTCGTCGTTTTGCCTACATTATTGCTACTCCAACTAACTACTAGAAAGTAGAAACTATGCATGCATCATCTCTAGTTACGTACTTTTGTAGTTTAATTTTGCAACTTGGAGACCAACGTATACTAGATAAATTTTTGGCAAACAAAACAAACTTTGCTTGGAGTTTTGGTTTGTATTTACCTAAATGTTAAACTTGGGTATGACATTATGACAATTAAATAGTTACATTTTTTGTATTGATAAGGGTAACTTAATCATTTATATTTACATCAAACAAGTAAGTATTTGAGTATACATCTTATCTGTTCGTAGCTAACTACTTGAATTTGAAAACCATTTTTACAATACATGTTTCCTAAGAGTGAATTTTTGAAGACCGGTCGACATATTTCTCCTACGACAGTAGCTAATAATAGACGCAAGCTTAAAAAGTTGTAATCAAATGGACAATAATTAAAATTTTTTTTAAGGACAAGATCCTTAATAAAATGACAAGATCCAAATCCTATTTATCCATAAAATAGAGTGATTTACCTTGCTTTCATCCCTACATACCCCAATCTCAAGAATATGTCATAAATACACATTCATGCATGCACCTAAATATACTATTTCTATACTATCTCTTTTTGGACTTTATATAACAACTAGGAGTTTAGGACAACAATAAAATACATAAAAAACATTAAGACAATAACAATATAAGTAAAAAGGTGAGACAAAAACTGACCTAAATTGTTTGCTATGAGGCAATTTCTGCTTCTTTTTAACACTAGTTTCAGAAATGTCATCAACGTTGAATAATTGTGACAAATCAGCTGGTACTTCCATTTTCCTTTTATTCCATGCAGCAACAAATACCGCAGCAAATTGTGTTAATGGACTCCCTGCCAATTTCTTAAAACGGTACCGTTTTGTTCCACTTAGGAACGCAATTAGGCACACTACTATAGCACATGCACATATTCCATAACCCCATTTACGTCCCAAATTATCTTCTATGTATACTAAAACTGTCACAGCCATTAAAGACCCAATACTCACTATGAAATAGAACCAATTGAAGAAGGTTGTCATTCTAGCTCTCTCTCCCTCATTTTTGTCGTCGAACTGATCTGATCCGAATCCTGATACACTTGATTTGAGTCCGCCGGTTCCTAGGGCGGTTAGGTATAGGGCTAGGTGAAGGACCCCGAGTTGAGTCCCGTTAGCTGGTATACATGTCGATGAGTGATCCGGGCATGGAGGTGGACGTAAATTCGGAATTATAGTTGATATGGTCAATATTGTTACGCCCTACACACACACAAATGCACAATTTATTATTGTCTCCGTCTCAATCATTTGTACGAAATATGATTTTAGAAGAAGAAATGTCATCATACCAGAGCTTGGACGGTAGCAAAGATAGCAATTGTCAAGTACCTGTCAAAAGATAAAGGAGACATCAACCAAACGTTAAGGACTTGGACTATGACCAATCAAGGATTACATACAAAATGTTACTTATGGTATAATCGGCTAACTTAAACTAGGAAATTGATTGTGGTACTCATAATTTAGGTTTAAATTGTTATCAAATTATTATCGTAACCCTGTTTAAACATAAAACAAGCATATTACACGCCTAATAATTAGTAACTAGCATGTCTATATAAACTATATAATGGTCGATATATACCTTCGTGTCTTGTGTATAGACCTGTTAAATTCGGACGTAATTAGAAAACCGACTCGTTACTATCAAGGTCAAAGACCCGAATATCTTGAACCACGAGTCCACGACCCATTTGACCCGAACCAAAATGACCCTTTAATTTAGGGTTCAAAACCTGACCCGAACATGTCGACTCGTTGGGTCTAAGATAAATCAATAACTTTATTAAATATTACTGTACTATTTATATATATTTTATTTAAATTTAAATTAATAATGAAATAACTAATTTTAGTACTTTAAATTACAAAAACAATGAAAAAAATAATTTTATATAACTTTTACAACTTTTAATAATAAAATAATCATTAAAACAACTTAATTTAATTATCTACTAAAATTAAACTATGTGCCTTAATTTAAAAAAAGTATATATTTTTTTTTCGATTTAAAATATGGTAAGAAAAACAAGGTGCATGTAACAATTTGTTTAATCCGTATGCCCGAGCAGTATTCGATCCAACATGTATTTTGACCCGATCTACCCAACCCGTTTGTCAAGTCTACTTGTGTATTATCGACTTATTTTCATATATTGTTTCAGCTTATGATATTACGAGAACATAATATGCTAAAGTCGGGCAATATTAACTCACTTTCACTAAAATGATATTTATTTTTCTATATGTAACATATTTATGACATCGTCGCATACCTATAAGTAGTTTATTGTCCTTATCAGCAACAAAGAAAGCGAGTAATATATTTTGGACACATAAATGACATATTATTTTCAGCAGTCTTCATCATACACATGACTAAATATATATGTGGCGTAAACTACAAACATTATCGTAGAAAATTTGGACAAAGTGCAAGTTGAACATATAATTTTGGACAATAAGATTAAATGTTGTTGTGGTCACAGGTTGATATTAGTAGTCTTGCAGTTAACTTGCATTAAATGAACTAAGAAAAATAAAATAGATTCACGTTCTTGACTTCTGCTCCATACAACACTCAACTTTTTTATTGCCATTTTAGTGAATCTTTTCTCAAGATTCCAGATATTCAGTTTTTGGGAGTAAAAATCGAGACTTTTCTAGTTTTCTTTACTTCAAAGAAAGCAAAGAACAATAATTTGTCTCATTTTATAGTACATGTTTTTTTCTATGGCCTAGGGGCATAAGGCCTTGTTTTTCTCGACTTAAAATCAGTTATTTAAGTTTAATTTAGATTCTATAAGTTTAATTTTAAAAAAAAGTTTAATTTAAAAAAAAAGTTTAATTCTATATATTAATTTAAAAAAGTTCAGGAAAATAAAGTTTAAAAGAACATGATATAGGACTGTTTAATGCTCCCTATCCTGAAAAATTAGTTTAATTTAACTTTTCTCTTCTCAAGCATTGTACTAGAAACAATATTTAATATAAGCCTAAATACTTATGTACTATTCGTATTTCTTATGAAATTATAGAATTAGCATTGAATTTGTCTTACATGATATGGTGTCATGTGAAATCAGATACTTGTATAAGACGATCTTACACAAGTTTATTGTAAAACAAATTATTTTAATAATTACTTTTACCAGCTAAGATAAATATATTTAGATTCGTTTTATACAAACTTTAATTTGAAGATTAATTTCCTATTTACTTATAGATTATCTGAAATAGTAATAGTTAGTTCTCTTACTACTTCAACCGTAAGTTTGGAAGTTCAATTCTTATCAGGGATATAGTGCACTGATTTGAACCAAAAACAAATAAGTATGAAGCAAAATAAGGAAAATATCCCTATTTACTTCATACCATAGTTCTTTCTCATATTTCGAGACACTAGTTTACCGACATATAGGTAAATCCTAACACAATTATCTTTCCATTGTCTATAGCTTATACAAATATACAATACATGTATGATGGTGAAAACGTCTTATCATTATCAAATACACTCTCTTCGTCCCGGTTATTTGTTTGTCTTTTTTATTCTTAATGAGAAGTATTTTAATCAAAGACAAACAAATGACTGGGACGGTAAGTAATATAAGACGGAGTAGATAAAAATTAAGGGAGGGATAGAAAGACAAACCGGCCAAGGAAAGTGTCAGCAACGAAACCTCCAAGAAGACAAAGCATGAAAGAAGTGCCAAGAAAATTGGTGACGGTGTTAGCCGAGACAGCATTGCCCAAGTGCATTACTCCCGTTAAGTACGTCACCAAATTAAACGCAATTCCTAGGGTTATCAACCTCTCACATGTCTCCACCCCTACATATATATCCAACCATTCATTATCCCTAATTATACTTTTTATTTAAAAAATACGATCATTTTACAGTATGAGACGGTCATTTAGTTAATTTGTTTAATACTCGGTTATTACTTATTACTATTAATAAGGGTATTTAACATAACAATAAAATGGTTATATAGTGTTCAACGGTCTTATTAATTAACTACCGAATTTAATTATAAATAATTTCCACAATAGTAGGTTGCTAGTACAACATCAACTAAAAGGTCTTATATGATAAAGACAACTACAATGTTTTTCATTGGAAATGTGTACTTTCTCATAGAGATTTGCAAGTATTTTCCTTACAAAGTGAATGACCATCAATCCTTATGTTTGCAAATTCTTATTTCAGACGGACCATTTCCGTTTGAAAAATAAGATGAGGTTATGTTCCCACTTTTTGGTAAAATGTAATCACAACTTAGAGTAACATGTTTTCAATAGCGGTCACATCTAACTATAAAATAGTTACAAAATCTCGTCTTATTACAAAGTGCCCTATGTTAGCTTGTATTACAAACTTTAGCAGTTAAACTAGCTAAGAAATGTGTTAACCGAAATGACAAATGAGTGTAAGATCAGAAAGCAAAATAACAGACCTAAAATCATGGCAGAGCTAATCCAACCACCGGTTTTCGACCGATTAGCCGGAAGGCCTTTATAGTCCCATGCATCCGATAGTGTTTTTCCACAGTCACTTGTTATAGGAAGAGCCATTATATATGTAATTCAGAATTTTATTAGGTTGCAAATAGTATTCTAAGTTTGTAGAACTTATAAATAAAACTATAGAAGTCAAGATAAAGCTTATAGAAAAGGGATGTTATTATGTATCAACAATAACTAGACGTGACCTTTTTATAGTAGTTTCATTGCTTGGGTTGGACAAAATAGAGGGAGCAATTGGGAGCCAATATTATGTATCATTGTGGACCCACCTTTAAATTATTTAAAATGTAATTAATAAATAATAAATTTGGAATTATGTTAATTGACACCTAAGCTATAGATAGAAGCAATTATTTATTTAATCAATAATTTAAGATATTTCATGTTGTAGGATAAGCATATACTTGTATATAGTTTTAGGCCAAGTTTTTGTATGTGCTGTGAATTTAATCAACCATACAATTGAATGTGTTATATATATCACCATTTATGAGATGAGGATTTGTCTCAAACTAACAATATTGAAAATGGATTTTTGTCGCGTAATTATACTTGATCTTTAGTATCACTACATATACTTACGTAAAATTATACTCGTTTGGGACATTCGATTAACCGTCTCTTTATATTGTTAGCACAAGGGTCTTGTTGCGTACATTCGACCCTCCTATCCTTGCAATTGCGAGAGTTATTATGACACTGGGATAATTTTATTGTTATTATATTCACGTAAAAATTCCATATATTCCGTGCTTCGTATTATGTCTTATGAGCTTTATAATTCACTACTTGTTGCTTGGGCGTCTATAGAAGTAGACAGAAGAATCATAATTCTTGTTTTTTGTCTACAAATCTGCCTCAAATCCTCTATTACCATATAGTATTCATTAATAATTATGGGATTTATTGCTTATCTGTTTGATTGTTCTATCCAATATCAATCATGTATGATGGCCACAATAATAATCCTCACTTTTGTGCTCAAAACATTACTTATGAATTATGCCTAATTTATCTATTTTTTAACTATTTATTCTTTTGTGAATTAGCACAATCTAATGGTAATATTAATCTTGAATTTTTTGAAATAGAAAAATTAAGAGCATAGAACCATAATATTGATACGGAAACATGGTCGCTATCATGAAAATAATCAAATAATGTGACTAAAAATTTACTTTAAATGTAGCCAAGTTAGACTAATTGACACATTATTACTTGCATAACAAAATTTACATTCTATAAAGTAGCAACTTTTAATATGGATCGTAATCGGTTATAATAAAATTGTGAACTTGTTGATCAACGACTTTAATGAGTTTAATCACAAGTTGAGCCTGTAAAGTTGTACTAAAACAATTATTCTAATAATACTGAGTCTAGTTAATATTAAGGCACGTATAAAATTATAAATCTATCTAATGTCTATAATTTTATACTACCTTTGGGAGGAACAAAATATTCGTGATTCACAAATTATAGAATAAGGCGGTTTCACAAGTCACACCGTGAGACAAACATTTTTTTATTATAAAGAAAGCTTATGTATTTTAACAAATGAGTTACTCTCTCTGCCTCGGTCATTTATTATCCTTTTATTTTAACACAGAGACTATCTCATAAAGTAAAACTGTCTCTCGTAATAGTTATCGTTCATGCTTAACTTAGCATTTTATCGAGTCGTAGAAAAATTGAGAAGTTGGCAATGGGCATATGTATTTCTAACACGAGGGAATAAATTAACACTAATTTGTGCTTTGTGCTTTATTTAGGGAGCTTTTTTGCAACGTTTTTGGACCTCAAATTGAGTGGAAAAGAGTTGCCGACTTTAATGTCCTTATTGAAAATGTTGTCTAAAGACTAGGATTAAGTCCAAAGATTGAGGGAAAGTGCTCCAAAAGTAAGGCTATCAAGCCAATCATATAAAGAGAGTTATATGAGCACCGTTCTTTGTGTTTTACTACTAATAATTATGCACCTATATTTGGTTGCTCCTCCTCACTATGGTGCATGCAAACTCTATTTTTGAACATGCGGTCTTGGTTTAAAAGGTTGTGTAAAGTCATTAGCATAATGTAGACATAAATACGAAGTATTTTACAACTGCTTGTAGCATAAATTTGCGTACAATATAACCTTCTTGAAATTATCGAGTTATAACATAAAGTTGTTCAGTTATTTTACAAGTTATTGAATTATTTTACAAATTTATTGAGTTTACTAATTATTTCTGTAAACTCAGTAACTAGCTGTGTATTATAATAACCCGACAATTTTGTTAATAAAACTCAACAACTTTGTAATAATGTTCAAAAAATTGAAAAGGTTGTATATACAACCAGTTGTATAATCTATTAATTGTATATGTACATTCTTTTTGTTTAGTTAAATGGTAGTTTTATTGGAAAGTAATGATGATAGGGTTCGGCTTTAGAGTGAGATAATTATTTATACCAGACTTTAATTGTGTTTTATCTTTTACGAATGTGATATGTGTGAAATATCAAGTGAGAAATGTTATTATATATGGTACTAATGTAGTATATTAATTAATTGGAGAAAATATTTATAGCTAATATAATTAAACATGTGGTACAAATGGATTACATACAGTTTAGAATTACTATTAGACTCTTGACCTTTTTTTGTTCTTGTGGTACCCTATATATGTTCTTTTAATATAACAAAATATATCAAAACCGATCAAAAATGTAATTAACCTTATTATACGAAACTGCTAAACATTTAACATAATGGTAATAAAATAAAGTCTCCCAAAAATAACCCAATCTTTTAACTTGAATAATAATTATTTTACCTTTGTGTCTTTGTCATAAAAAACAATTATTTTATCAAGTTTTACAATATAAAGTACATATAGTTTAGGAAAAAGTTTGTCAAAAAAATTGCATGAGTTTTTAAATATCTTTACAAAAACTAAAATCCGAAGAAAATGATTAAAAAAAAAGTTTGATTTGTTTATTGTTTATAGAAAGGAAATATTAAAATTAGTTTTTTAAAAACTATATAAAATACGGAGCTTAGAGTAACTTTCAACTATTCTAAAATTCTATAAAAATTTAGAGAACACTTCTAATTATTTTGTTAAGTTTTCTAAAATCCTATAAATTTAGAATATAGAAACAAAGTAATTTTCAAATCATTTCATATTTTATAGATTATAAAAATAATACATACTATATTTCATGACCGTGCATTACACGGGTTCTAAAAATATTACTTAAAATTATATAAATTTTGTTTTGATCTCATACATGTCTATTAGAGGTGTTGATATGATTAATGTGTTGAAGTGGAGTCTTGAAAATTACTTTTATTTAAGTTGGGGATGCATGTCGTCTAACTATTTTCGTTAATCTCAAACTCTAATGAATTAATAGAACCGTTTTTATTGATTGTATATAATCAAGTTAATATCAATGAGACATTTTTTTTTCAAACCGTACGTCTTTATGATATCTCCGTCTTGAAAAAAAAATATTATTTTTTGAATTTATAGTTAGGAATTATGATTGGTCAAAGTCTTTTGACGGAATAAACTTTGACTGATGAGAACTATCCCAGGTAAAAATTTCGGTGAAAATTTCGAATGCAATGATTTCTTTTTTTCAAATTCATTGTCTTAACGAGATATTTGATTTGGAGAGAAAATTTACCGTCTTTTGAAATCATAGCCAAGAATTATTGCCGGAAAGTTTTTTTTCCCCCAAAAAAGGAGTAGAAATGAGAAATTGAAATACTTGAGCGGTACAAGTAAGAAAATTCCAAAAAATTAATAGTTTTACCTCAAGTTTTTTTATGGTTATAAAACATAATCTTTTTATTATTGGGATTTTCTCACTTGTACGGTTGTACCCCTCAAGTTTTACATATTCTAAGGGGTCCCCTCTTTTTATCCAAAAAAACTTTGACCGTTAATAATTCTCGGCTACAAGTTCGGAAAATAGTAGCCGGGATTTATGGCCAGGCAAAGTTTATTCGTTAAAAAACCTTTGACCGTCAATAATTCCCGGATACGAGTTCATAAAGCGGTGAATTTTTTTTTCAAATTCAAGGCTTTTACGAGATAATTGGTTTGAAAAAGAAATTACAGGTTTTCTAAGCTCGTAGTCGAGTGTTATTACAAGTCAAAGTTTCTTTTTTTTTTAAAAAGAGGGGTATATATATCTTATCAAACGAAAAAGTTGATTGGGTACACTTGAGAAAATCCTTTAATTATTTTATAAGAATTGTACGGTAAAAAGTTCATTTTTTTTAAGAGTTATAGAAGAAAAATACGACTAATCATCAATAAAAAGTTTATACACTAATATCATCTGTTTTGTGGGAAAATATAAAGTTTTTCTTTAAAGTACTCTAACCTTTTATGGCTTTAAATTTGTTTCTCAAATCAAAAGACATCGACGAGATCCGTGAAAAATAAATGAGTTATCAATTTAATACTAGTTTTTCTTTAAACAATAATACACTAGAAGTAAAAACTTATATATACTATGCATTTATTGCACGACCTCTATACTATTTTCTAATTATGTTGATAACAAAAGATATAAAACGGCCATTATTGGAGCTCTTAACTATACCAAATTTAACAATAAATATAAATATATAAATATAAACAAAAAAGCGAGATTGTGGCTATTGACTTGGGTTGAAGGGTGAGATGGGACGAGGCGATAATCAAACACGAAAGAACGAGTAAATGTAGACTTCCTGTTGCCTCCTACGACTTCTGTCTTCATGTTTTTCCACTTGTTGCTTCCTCACTCTCTCTTTCTCTTGTCAACTCTCAAATAACGAGTCTTCAGGCTTCAGTCTTCTGACCCTTCAAACGTTGAATTTTTTGGTTTGATCAATTTTTTTATCCGGAAGTCTCGTTGAAAATGGGTGAAGACGGGTTGGATTCCCTCTCACAAGAAGGTAAGTGAGAAGACAAGTGTTGAACTAAATGGATCTTACTTGCCCTTACATTTGCCTCCTTATAAAAGAGAATCAGACCCGTCTTCATTGAAGACGAAGATGCGCCGTAGTCAATGAGAATTTGTTTTTTATCACTTGTTTCAAACTATTAACAGTAATTACTTAAGTACAAAATTCGTGTATGTTTGTAAACTTTGAAAGAGTGAGGTACGTTAATTTATTATAAATAAATAATATACATGTTGATCGATCCTAGACATTTTGAGACCCTAGGCAAAATTGTAAAAGTGGATCCCTTAAATTTTTAAAAGAAAAAACAATATTTTAAAATATGGTTGTCACAACGTGTACAGTGTGCCTAAGGCTGCAGGTTAATAAGTTAAATAGAGAAAAATGTGTAGATTATACCATGAAAAGGTGATACACAAACTCATATTTACCAAATTAGTGAAATAATGAACTATAAATGATTGTACTCGATGAACTAAGTAAATAATGTAGTTATACCCGAAACTTTTATTTAAGACGATAATATTCAGGTTAATGGTAATACTTTGTATATGATAAGGGTGAATCCGCTCTATTGTCAACACGGATCTTACCGTCTTAACTCTCAAGCGAGACTTATTATATAAGAACGGTACAACTTGTACATAGGAGACTTAGATAATGAAGGGTAGGTATCACAGCAAATAAGTTGAAAGTGTGAAGGGAAGATATGGCGAGTAGTGGTTGCTCTCCATGTGTGCCATTAATTAGCTTGTCTACTTAAATTAGGCACTAACTAGTGTAGGCAAATATCCTACAGTTAATCTCACTAAAGACGGGTATTATCCGTTACAAGCTGAAAACGGATAATGTCCTTCTTACAATATGCAAGTGGGAGGACAAGTGTAGTACTCCATTTACCCTCCACTTGCCCTTTCACTTGCATAATACTCCCTCTCATCCACACCAAAGGTAACATTGGGCTTTTCACACTTGTCGAGACGCGTTTTGCAACGTGAATATCTTTAGCTACACATTATTAAAAATTATAATAATTTGATATTCTTGTAGTATTTATAATGATGAATCAAACAAGATCTCGCATGACTATATTTTCTCTTATATATTAGGAATACTATCAAAGATTCTCCACACCCATGAATAGTGCAAAAAACCCAATGTTACATTTGGTCTGGATGGGAGGGAGTATAAGAGAAGCACTATCCGTATTCAGCTTGATTGTGACGGATAGTGTCGGTCTTTAATAAAATTTTGGGAATATCGTATTGATTCAAGTCAACGGGGTAGGGACTGTATAATTCTGTATTCCACATGTCAACTTTATTATTGGGCCCGAACTTTTTGGAGTGCCCAAATCAAACATCCTTGATCCTCCAATGAGGGAAAGCAAAATTCTTTGATTATTATGAGCCATGAGTAAATTGTAGATTATTGTACCCTACTTACTTAAATAAAACTTAAAAGTCCTCTCTTTTTTAAAACACAAATTCTTATTTAAGACGGAGCTATCCGTCTTAAGCTTAAGACGGATACCATATTCTCTCACAAAATACCCATTAAGGGTGAGTGGAGAGCACATGGGGGGTGCCCACCTTGTCCCTTCTACCCATTTCCTCTCACAAAATATCCGTTGCAAGATCCGACCCGTCTTAAGCAAGACCTACTGTTTTTAAAATCTCTCTCGTAAAAAAAGTCAAACAGGTAACTATTTATTAAGATCAGAGGTAGTACATTTCTAACTGATTGCTGTTACATAGTATTTCTAAGAAGTGCTAGTGAAACAATTGTAGCGTAATAAAATCACAAATTATTGCTTAAATTGTAGCGTAATCATATTAAAACATTTTTCGCATCTACCTAATAGCGTGATATTGAACCCGTTTTAGATGTAAAACGAATACGTTATACAAGTGATAAAATATACTACGCAGCAACTAGCAAGTGTCATTGAAGATGGACATATTTGTCTTCAATGAAGACGGATTGGTTTGCCCCTCACAAAGAGGCAAGTGAGAGCCTACTTCTAAGAGATAACTAGGTCCGTCTTCATTGAAAACAGATATGCCCATCTTCAATGAGAATTTATGATACTCCATATATACTTCCTCCATTCAACTCCACTCTACCAAAATTTTTTTTCACATTTGCCGAGACGTATTTTACACGGTAAATATCGTTAGCTACGTGTTTGCAAAAATTATAAAAGTTAGATATTAATAATGTACTCGTAAAGACGAATCAAACAAGATCACACATGAATATATTTTTTACTTATATATTGAGAAAAATTGCAATTATATGATCGCTTGTGAATAGTGTACAAAAAAGAAAGTGGTAGAGTGGAGTTAAATGGAGGAAGTATGTTCATTTGTTACGTAGACATGCATGGACTTGCTAGACATCAAGATATGTATGTGGGCATGCAGTGAGCAGTGAGCAGTGAGCACTTAAAACCTTTTAAATAGTGAATGCACAATTATTGAGTAGCTTAAGAATTAATCACTCACAAAGATAATACTCAAATAGGTTCATTGTTTTTTAAAATACAGGTGTTCTCTGAGGGAATGTCCTCCCTACATTCAAAGAAGGAGAACCATCTTCCTTATTTCTATTTTGGGTTATCTTTAAGTGTAAAGAAGACGTCCTTTTAGAGGACATAAATTTATTTTTTTAATCGTTCCGATGCACTCGTGAGTGGTGGCGATGGACGGTATAAGTTAACTCGAAATCGCGCGTACATTTAATATCTAGAATAATTTACATTTGACCCAATAAAAGCATTGTTAATTTGTAGATTGAGATGCCTTTTTCATATGCTCCAAGGGTCATCTTAAGGAACCTACAAGTATATTTTATTTGATCATGTAATTTGATGGAGACAGTGAACAGCTAAAAGCGTAATGTGAATATTCGACCTTAGCTTGATTGTTGATAGTTGATACTAACATATGACGATAGGAATGATCCTACTAATTTCTTTATATTTAATTATCTTCTATTGAATCAATTAAGTAGGGAGTAATATGTTAGATGCCCCTTCTAACTTATTTAGGGACAATAATGAACCTAAATAAAGACAGTCATTCTTCGTCATATAAACTAGGTCTAAATTAGTGCAAAAATTGCAGAGATCTACGGAGTACTTTATAAATTTGTAAAATAGAATATTCGGGCTAACTCGAGACCCAGAAGTGATGTGAAAAGAATGATATGAATGATGTGAAAAGAATGATATGAACTTCACCTGTTAGACCCAAAAGTTAGCTGACTCAAAGTGATCTGATAAACCCAAATGACTTATTCAAGATCCAAAGTGACTCCGCCCCTACTCGAAAATGACCCACTCTGAACCCCATCTGATGAATTGTCAATATATTTCACTTAACAATTGAACATTGTTAACAATCGGAATTTTTAAGTTTCAATAATGTTAAGAGTAGTTTGTTGGTTATACTTGACAATTTATTGTGTGATTACGCGGTGTGTAAATTTTTCTCATAGTAACTAGAGCAAGTTCAATGGTTTAGCTTAATCACTTGCTTGCAATTTCTTAAAATTGCTAACTTATATGACTCAGCCATTGGAGATGGCTTTGTATGTTTGCTTGAGTTGAACAACTATTCGATTTGACTTTGGTAAGGTAGTATAAAAGTTAGCTAAGCCATTGAAATGGTGTGGTAGCTTAAAATATGATGTGTCTTTGGTAAGCTTGTAGCAAGTAGCTTACCATTATAATTGCCACCTCTCGAGATTTAGCCAAACACTTCTCTGGTAGTTGCTTTAGTAAATAACGAATTGGTAGTATATGGGTTTTAAAAATCATTTATTTTTTTCGCTTTAGTATTATTGACAATTACTGAGAGAAGTTAATGAATGATACAAAACGACAAGTAAAACAAAAATAAATGTTTTTTTAAAAGCGACTTATTATAAAACAATTCAAACACAAAGTAAATAATACGTAACAACTTCATTTGACATCAACGATAGGACGATGTAATAGCTCGAAGTCAATAGTGAAATATGAGAATTTACTATTAAGGGGTCGTTTGGTTGCATGTAGAAACTTTCATTGCCTAGGAAGTGAAAGATCTGTTGAGTTTATGGATCCGATACTCAAAAGGGGGAGGGGGTGAATTGAGTACTCTTTTTACAAATTTCGTTGCTTAAGAAACCTAAAATCAAATTATCAGTACTGATTGTAAAATGAACAGTCCGTCGTACTGTTCAATCAACTTGTCTGTAGAGTATGTGATAATTTGTTCAAATAAAACGAAAGCAATCACGAATGTATTAAGGAAATCGTTTGTAGTCTTATGAAAGCAATCGTAATGGATTAACACTATAGACTATATGTCGAGTCTTTGTGTTTGCGGAAGCGTGCACGATTATAAAAAGCAATAAACGAAATAAAGCAAATTAAAGAGAAACAAAACACAAGTGATTTTTAAGTGGTTCGACCTACACTCTTAAGGTATACGTCCACTATCTCTCTTATTAATGTTTCTTTAATAATAAGCCCCGACTACAAAGAAACCCCCACGACCTACTCCGGTTGTGCGACTCGAGTACAAAACCCTTGTACCCCAACACCCCACAATAACTAGCTCTAGTTGTGTAGACTCGAGTGCTAAACTCTTAGCACCTCAAAGCTCTCTCGCTCTTTAGATATGAAATATTACAATCAAATGTGACTCTTTTACAATGTCTTCATATCAGACTAATAGAGACAAAATTGAATTCCTTATAGCGAGAGAATCGAGCAATACAGAACAGAGTTGCTGTAATACCCGTAAAATCATCAAATAAAATAAAAAGGGAAATTTAAAGATAATAATAATATAAAGTATTATAAAGAATAAAATAATAAGAACTAAAATGGGAAATTAGTAGCGGTACAACTGTCACGTAACCTAGAATTTTATCCGACTTTGAGACGATAATCTAATAACGCTATCATCGTCAAACGGTAAAAGAATTTATAATAAAATATATTCCTTAAATTTATTTTAATAAGAGAGAGAGAGCATTATATATATATATATATATATATATATATCTATATATATCTATATCCTAATCTCTATATATATATATATATATATATATATATATATAGGCAAGTTATAATGAGTCCACCTTCAAAATTGAGTCCATGAGTCCTCATCTTGCCCTTTGGATGAAAGAGATTGAGGGACAAGATTAGAACAAGATGGAAGGCTAAGATTAAAAGAAAAATGAATGGACAAGATTAGAACAAAATGAAGGGACAAGATTAGAACCAAATGAGTGGGTTTTAATGACTTTCACCTACATTCCGAGTGTAACTTTAATAATTATTTATGTAACTTCAACCTTTTTTTGTGTAACTTTAAATCAAAATGTGATTTAAACTATATAAATTTGAATTTATGTAATTTTAAGACAAATTTATGTGATTTTTGTTTTTTTATGAGGCGAACTTTAGTCATTAAGAGTGAAACTTTAACCATCATTTTTGTAACTTTAAATTAAAATGTGATTTCGACTATATAAATTTAAATTTATATAATTTTTAAACAAATTTATGTGATTTTAGTTTTTATGAATGTAACTTTAATTCTTAATTGCGTAACTTTAACTTAAAATATGAATTAATTTTAATATTTTATTAAGTGTAACTTTAACCTTTATTAGTGAAACTTCATTTATTAATTGTTGTAACTTTAGTCAATTATAGTGTAACTCATGTTTAGGTAACTTTAGTCTTTTCTAGTGTAACTTCAGTCCATACTAATGTAACTATAGTCATTAATTAAGTAACTTCAGTCCTTAATAAGATAACTTTAGTCCAGTGCAACTTTAGTCCATAATTGTGAAACTTTAGTACATACTAGTGAAACTTTAGTCCATAATTGTAAAACTTTAGTACATACTAGTCAAACTTTAGTACTTGAAACTTTAGTACATACTAGTCAAACTTTAGTACATTCTAGTGAAACTTTAGTACATAATTGTGAAACTTTAGTTCATACCAGTGAAACTTTAGTCCATACTAGTGAAACTTTAGTACATACTAGTGAAACTTTAGTTCATAAAAGTGTAACTTTAGTTCATAAAAGTGTAACTTCAGCCCATAATAACAAGATCTAAAAAAAACAAAAAAAAACATAAGAAATCTGAGAAAGAAAAAAAAAACAAAAACAAGATATAAATTAAAATAAAAAGTAAAACCTAAGAAATTTTAAAAATAAAAAACAAGATCTAAAACTATGTAAATCTGGAAAAAACCAAAGTAGATCTAGAAAAAAAAAAGACATATATAAAAAAAATGAGATCTAAAATAAAATAAAAAACATAATAAATATGAAAATCTGTAAAATAAAAAAACTAATTTTGAAATGGTGGTGGTTGTATGTTTTACCTTTTTACCTTGTTTTCAGATCTAAAAAAAGATTCAAAAAATGGACTAAAAATATGATAGTATAAATCTGAAAAAAAAAACAAAAAAAGAATGAGAACAGTTCCTGTGAAGGGTTGGGGCCGTCGGTGTGGAGGTTTGGTGGTGGCAGGTTGGGGTGCGACGGACGAAGAACAGAGGCGGCGAGGGGTGGTGGAGGTGACATGGGGCAGTGACGGAGGGCGGCGACGGAGTGAGTGTGGGGGTGGCGGTGTGTGAAGGAAGGAAGGTGGCGGCAGGGGAATTTGGTGGGGGTGAGGGGTCGCCTGTGCAGGGGGTGGGGGTTCGCCGGTGAGAGGGGGTAGCGGGGGTGGTGGCGGAAGTGGTGAGTGGCATGTGGTGGTGGCCGAAGGATGTGGCAGGAGGGTGGCAGAAGTGGTGAGAGGCGGTGGTGGCCGGTGAAGGTGATGAGGGATTATTTTTTTGGTTTTTATTTTTTTGAAAGGATTGAAGAGAGATAAAGGAGGTAGAGAGAGAGTGAGATATGTGAAAATGAGAGAAATGGAGTGAGTGGAGAGTATTTATATTAGGGTTTGAAGGAATTTGATTGTGTGTGTCTCACAATCCTAGCCTTCCATTTTGTTTTAATCCTAACCCTTCATCTTGCTAATTCAAGGGCTTGGATGAGGACTCAAAGTTAAGGAAAGACTCATTTGAACCTAACTCTATATATATATATATATATATACATACATTTAACCCTAGTGTCGATATTAGGAGTCTCAAAATATATCGTCGCGCTTCGTTTTCCTTGTCGCGGAAACCCGACACAACACTAAATAAATTCCTAGCCACATCTAGTCTAGATACCTAATAACCACCCTATAGCCACCCTACATGCCAAGGAGCCAATGCATGTTGAAGCATGCCCTCTTTTGTCTACTTGGGAGCCGTCTAACCCCTTCCCCATACCCTTCTTTTTGTCTTTCCAAAATCTCCACTCCAACACTCAATAAACCCTATAACTCAAGCTCCCACCAGAATTACTAGCTCACTCAAACACTATCAACACACAAAAAAAAAAAGAGTAGAGAGATAGAGAGAGGAAAAACCAAAAAAAGGAAGAAGAAGAAGAAGAAGAAGAAGAAGAAGAAGAAGAAGAAGGAGAAAGCTAGGAGGAGGATCTTGCCTATACACTAAGATCTTCACCTTGTAAGGACTAAAATACTAAATTCTTAGCATTTTATTCTCATTCAACACTTAATTTTGAGTAAAACAAACCCTTAAACGAACTATAAGAGTCTTCATACATGCATGCAAGAACCTATACACATAACAATCATCAAAGTGTCAAATCCGGAGGTTGATAATTAACAGAATAAAAATCCGACTTAGACTTGTGTTATTGCTATGAAAAAAATATGTGTCGTAGGTCTTCCTGTCTATAATAAGTGTAAAATTTTTTGTCATAATCCCATGAGTTTTTTGCAAATGAAAAATCATACAAAAAGAACATGATTCTGCACAATTGAATCTGCTAGTCCCAATGTTTGTGTCTTAAAAAGTAACTTAAAGGATTAATGAGGACAAACCCTTTTACCACAATGAACTTCAATGAATATAGAGTATATTAGGCCCTGGAATCAACTTATGTGAATTTATAATCTTTGTAATCTACTTAAAAATATTTTGTGACTCATATTCTGACCACTAGTTAAAGATTCGACCAATAGTACATCTTAAACCTATTTTTGGCTAACATTGTAAAAACATAAAATTTGGTTGAATAAATACTAGACCTATTGGAGTTGGTTTCGTCCAATAATATTAAGTATTTGATTTTATAAGATTTTTGCAACACAAAATGACAATCTAAAAATCTGATAAAATATTGTTCTTTAGATCGATAGTTGAGAATCTACCATTTTCGAATAGACCACTAGTAAATAAAGTTATACTAAAGATAAATTCTTGATATTTGACTGTGATAAACTTTAATGAGAGACATGCATGTTGGCCTTTTGTAAGCCGATATTTCGACTATTTTTACACCCGAACCAGCCCAAAACTTTTTGTGACTCGGAAACCGTCATGTTTTACTAAACAGAAATTTCAGAGGCCTTAGAGTCGTTTTTGGACTGTTAGTATTTGACACTTAAAGTTGTAGTACATCTTAAAGAATCCAACCTAACTGCTCTTACCCCAAAAAGTTAAGTAACGAAGTAGTTATGCCGTTTTGAAGTCACTGTTCAGAATCTGTAAAACTGTAAAGTATGTATAAGATAATAAACTTGTATAAACCAAGTGTATAAGCTATAACTTGTTAAACTAAAAGCACCAACGTGATAAAATACTATTAAATATTCTGATCATGAACTCAATTCGGTTTCTTAAGAATAAAACTCGGAACAAAACGTTCAAAACGAAAACATAACAAAAACCGAGTAAAATGCATAAAACCAGTTGAACTAGTTAAGGACCGACTGGAATAATGTAGTAACGAGTACTTTATGTATATTGTAGACTCGGGATTTGTAGAAGAAGCACTTTAAACTTCTAGACCAGCTCATAAGGTAAGGGAAACGCTTGTCCATACACTATTCTTGAACTATTGAGTATTGTTTCAAATGTTGTTTGGTGTATAATGTTTATAATGGTTGTTATTATAAGTTTGGATTATTGTGATGAAATATTGAAAAATAATTGATGTTATTCCATCCTTTGAAATGTTGAAATATAATAAAGGACTCATAACTTTTAAGAGTTTGAAAACCAAAACCGTTTGATCTTTTGTACAAGTTATGGAGATGGTTAATCTCAAGAAATGGATTTAATTGTTTGGAAAGGGTTTTGATTTTTGGTTTGAACGGTTTTGGTAGAGGGGTAGGTTGTTCCCAAATAATAAAAGGGGACCTCCTATACAGAGCTTTTGGTGGGGGTTAGTTGATCGAGACCCCGTCCTCTTATCTTCCTCCTTGGGGTTGGCCCTTGGAGGGGTGTGCACACTCGGGATTTTTGGACAGTTATTGTACATGGTTTGGTGAACCCCGTCTTATCCGGACTAGGGCGAGAGAATCCTCTCCATACGGCCTCTATCCATTACTTACTAAAGAAAGTGAAGAAATGTTTTCTTCGAAGGAAAGTGTTTTAAGATTTGGAAGGACTAACTATTTTGGATCGGATTTCCTTATTTAGAAACTTGAACTTCTCAATGATATTCTACTTTCTTATGAATTCTAAATTTTAAGTAAAACTCTTATTTATTTTTGGATTGTTTACCTTACTCAACATTATTGTTGACCCTCTTTTGTTTTTGTCCTTAATTGGAACTGCTATGACCACTATTGTGAGAGGAGATCGTGTGACAGGTAATCCAAGGAACTAGGACGTGGGAACCACGGGAGAGCGCGCGCGTTATTGTTTTTATTGGAAATCAATGTTTAGACAATTATCTTTATTTTGCATCATCAAACTTATTCGCTTCCGCAAACATTTGGATTTGGTTGTAATCGGATTTTACTCTTTGGTTTTTAATTCACATGGACATTTACCCCTTTGAATTACATGATTTAAATACTTCTGCTACAATTGGTTCAATTATGGGGGTGTAACAAAGTGGTATCAGAGCGGGTTTCCTTCTTGGATAGGTGATTAGATCTTCATATCTCTTCACCGCCCGTGAATCGACCGATCTAAGTAAATATTTTCAAAAGGTTTTCAAAATAATAATAATATTAATAACAATAATAAATGGCGCGTGTGAGATGAGTGTGTGATTGTATGGGATATTTTAAACTGAAATTCTATTATAAACTGAAAGTTTATTTGCTAGGATATTTTGTTCAAAGATATTATTCTTTATAAAATATTTTAGTTCGAAATATCTTTTAGGAAAAGAATTTGGAAAATCTTTTCAGCAGTGTCTATGAACCAGATCTCAATTGAACAGTTCAGCGAACTGTTCAATTATTGCTCAGTAATATATTTGCTCGTTCCTTTACTTTTATAACACACATGACACTAAACAACGACACACTTCTCTTCAAGCTTCATGTCTTCATTAATTATCCTTTGAATCTATACATACTTAAGAACACACACATTAGTTGCACAAGGAAAACATTATATGAAATACTTGTCATCATCAAAAGGAACATACTCAACAAGATCACATGATTTTAAAATTCACGTGAATTGGAAAATGTTATTTGGTTACATATTCACGTGAATAGGACGATGTAATAGCTCGAAGTCAATAGTGAAATATGAGAATTTACTACAATTCATGTAGACATTCCCACTTACCTAGAGGGACCTAGGTAAGCAACTTCCTCCATTTTGGAGAAATTAGAAGAATTCATGGAAGTTTGCAATTTATGTGAATTGGTGTAACCAAACAAGCTACCTAAATTGCAAATCACATGAATTAGAATCCTATGTGTTTTAATGGGTAATCAAACGACCCCTAAATATATAAAAGAGAATAACATAAATATTATCTATAAAATGAGAATCTACTATGTAATTGACTACTAAATTGCTCATGTGAGTTTATACCAATCAAATTAAATTTTGTGGGAAAAGAAGAGAAATTAACGTTTGGGGAGCAAATTAGGGAAAGAAATCAAAAATTTGAACTAATGGATTGGTTGATTCGATAGAAGAATTGAACTGCAACTTCATAGAAGTATTAATTCACATGATTATGCATTTCACATAAATTGGGAAAAAGTCGTTTGATTGGAATGCAAAAAGTGAGTACCACAAGAATAGGTACACAACTTCCTCCGTGATAGGGAACTGAAGTTCCTATGGAACTCTAATTCATGAAATTTGGAGCAAACAATCAACACACAAATTTTGCAAATTAATTCATGTATGTTAAAATGGGTAACCAAACGACCCCTAAAAGCTTCAAATTTTTCATTGTTCATCGGGATTGATTGTCCCGAGTAAGGATCCTCTCACCTATTAATGACTCGGATTAAATATGAGTCCGATCTGATGTTTGTGGATTTATTTAGGAAAGAAAAGATAAATGAATAAGGGTGAAATATATAATAGAATAATATTTGTGAGGGTAAATTGATAAAAAAAATGGAGAAAATCCATATCCATCACCCCTTGTCCTTTTAGCCCCTGCTAGCTCCGTCATCTTGGCCCTACGTTGGTTTTTTGTCAACCCACTTGATCCTACAAACTCGACTTCAAAGAAAATAAAGCCCCAAAAATTGTTCTATTGATAATCACATTCTCTTGGGTCCTGGTAGAACATGTATCCGGGTCAGGCCACACCCAAACGGAGGAGAGACGGATCACTCGACTATAATACCATAAAGGAGTAGGCCCCTTCGTTATAAAGTGATATAATCTCTCTTTCTCCAACAATGTGAGACACTCACATGCATGTGGGTTAATATTTTTACACGCCCCCTTACATGTGAGGTCACACAAGGGCGAAACCATGGGAGCGCATTTGTGTAAGAATTCACAAATTTTCAAAGAGTTCTTCCACCGATAGCATAATTTGGGCTCAGTTTAAATCCAAAAACCATAGGGACAAAGTCAAATTAAATAGAATTGTTATTGACCATATATCTTTTCTAACTTATCTCACATCGGTTAAAATATTATATAGTTTGTTGTTTGCTCATTCATTTGCCATCGAACCCACCCGATATATATTAGTTTATTTGATTTGATTGTGAAAGGCTAAAGCAAGAAGGTCTGAAGAAGAAGATGTGTAACGGTTCTTCATACGAAAATAATGTTTTTCTTCATGTCTTCTATCTAGACTACTACACTAGTGACTTACTTGCTTGATGCGGAAACTTATGGAAAGTTCAAAGTTTGATAGCAGCAAATTAAATAGTAATGCTGAATTGCTGACCGATGTCAAAGGACAATATGTCATATGTGACAATATTAACATGTCGCAAAATACAAGAGAAAGGTGACAAACATATTGAACAAATTTCAAAGATGTAGGTATACAAAGGGCTTAGAATCAGTGGCGGAGCCAGAATTTGAGATTAGGGGGGCGAAAATTTTTAGAGGGACGAACGACTAATTTTATAAAGTACATTTTAAAAAATTTCGAAAATTTAAACTAAAACTTCAAAATTTTCATCCGCCGGGGAGGCGACCGCCCCTGCTAGCCCCCCCTAGATCCACCACTGCTTACAATATTGAAAAAAGTAGTCGATAATATATGCTAATCAGTTTGTGATTGGTGGATTGAACAAAGGTAAGAGTCGATGCCACCATGTGAGACAACAACTAGATATATTCCGTGACCATAGCAATATTATAGTATCAGTAGGTCTTATTGAAGACGGTTTATATCCATCTTCAATTATTACGAGTCAAATTCTCTCTCACGAGGAAGTAAGTGGGAGGACAAGTAGGGAACCAAATGTATCCTCACTTGACCTCCCACTTATCTCTTTGTAAAAGGGGATTCGCCCGTTTTTATTGAAGACGGATATACGCCGTTTTCAATGAGAATTTGTGTTATAGTATAACATAGAAACGTACGTTTGTATTTTGCTCCCTTTGAAGTTCCCATAAGCCACCTTCAAGGAATTTAATTACGTACCAATGTACCATTTTTCTGACGTTTATTATCGTTAAGGATTAGGACATACATTATTTAATATCAAATTATATCAAGAAAAATTCGAAAGAATTTAGTACTCCCTATCAGAAATGAAGTGTAAATTTTTTAATATACTTCCGTCATTCTGGTTATTTGTGTACCTACTCTATTTTCGAGTGTATTATTTATTTGTTCACCTATCAATTTTTGGAATAACTTTTAAGGTTAATTTAATCATCCACATAAACTAATGTCCGGTAAATAAATAACCGGAATGACGAAAATAGCTTCTTAATGTTAACGATATATGAGTTAAGTTTGATTTTTAGTAATATTATATCTCCTAGTTTAGGACTTTAGGCGATGGTGGGACTTAGAACTCTACCTTATCCTATAACATAAATTTATCAATTAATATACATACATTTAATAATAAAATTCAAAAATTCTCATTTCAGACGGGATGACCCGTCTTAAGCTTAAGACGGGTCAAATCCCTCTCACAAGGTGCAAGTGGGGGACAAGTGGGGGGATCCATTTGCCTCCCACTTGTCCCTGCACTTGCACTTTGTGAAATAAATTTGACCCGTTTTAAGCTTAAGACCGGACGTCTCGTCTTAAAGAAGAATTGCTGAATAAAATTATTTCCACTTGCTCTTATATTTCGTACTTCCTCCATTCAACTTCACTCTACCACTTTCATTTTTGCACACTATTTATGAGTCGGTATCTAATTGCAATTTTCTCTCAATATATAAGTGAAAATATATTCATGTGTGATCTTGTTTGATTCGTCTTTACGAGTACATTATTAATATCCAACTTTTATAATTTTTGCAAAAATGTAGCTAACGATATTAATCGCGTAAAACGCGTCTCGACAAACGTGAAAAAAAAAAATTTGATAGAGTGGAGTTGAATGGAGGAAGTACATGGTATGAGTCTCTCACTGCCTCTCGATTCATACAGCTTAAATAACTTTTTGCTGCCCTATTGGTGGGCTGATAATGTATTGCGCTCATCGATAAGATTCACATTCTTCATATACCTTCAATTATCTTTCTTTTTTTTTTAGACCAGACCGAAAAAAAAAAAAACAAATCAAGCGCTATTTCCACTTGACTTTAGGATACACGATAGAAAAATTGTTACGTCATGTTAGAAATATGAATATACGACACCATTTCCAAAAATCTAATTCCAAACAATACCTACATCCTTGAATGTCGATAAGGTCTTCGAAAATTATTTTCTTCTTACTTTCATACCCTTAAAGCCTTAATTAGCTACTCTACTCTATATACTTAATTAAATCATTTGTTTATCTTTTATTTTTGTTGGATTTGTGCCTTAAATCTGTTAGTCGCCGCTGCGAACGACTAAGAAACGGTATATGTTAATCTATTTAGGTTACGGTTCCATTTTAGGCCTAATTCAAGTTTTTTTGTTTTAGGTTTTAAAGAGTATTATATAAACTTTCTAAGTCTTATCCTACGAGTTATGCATATCATAACTTCTTAATCTGAATCTAAACCTCTGTAAACTCTTCAATATCAATAAAACTCTCCTCCCTTTTGGCAAGTGAACGTAGTTAACATAACGTTAGTCAACCACGTAAATCTACTCCCTTTTGTCAAGTGGACGTAGTTAACATAACGTTAGTGAACCAAGTAAATTTGTGTGTTGTTTACTTTATTGTTTATATTTGTTTTTCTCGCTTCTGTTAAAACAATTTTCTCACAATAAGGATTATACATCGAATGTAGTACCCCATACCTTTTTATTTTTTGAATTTACACATATTTTTTCCGAATATATACAATTTGCAAGTTATATAATAATTTTTTGATGGAAAAACTCAAAATTAATTTAATTTACAAGTATAGTTTTTGAGCATTGTAGTATTTTTTTAGCTTAATATTTAATTAAACATGCTCCAAAAATTTAGTGTAAGAACTCAAATTATTTAACCTAAAACTCAAAAATTATATAATCAGATGTACTACCTCTGATGTATAATCCATGAATTGCAATTTTCTTTGTGATCGAGAGTTGCGAGGTGCAATATATTTTAATCAAAGGTAAATAATTGATTGGGACGTAGGATTAGTTTAGAGCAAATTAAACAGTAGGTCTTATTTGCGACGGATCGGATCTTGCGACGGGTATTTTGTGAGAGGAAATGGGTAGAGGGGACAAGGTGGGCACCCCCCATGTGCTCTCCACTCACCCATGATGAGTATTTTGTGAGAGAATATGGTATCCGTCTTAAGCTTGTGACGGATAGTGTCCGTCACAAATGAGAATTTGTGCAAATTAAATGGCTTTTGTGCTAGGCAAATAATTCCGTTAACTTCGGTCGTGATCGCCGATCGGGGGTCACCCCTTACTCTTCTAACTTCTTAGGCAAATCACAAATGACATGCATAAGTTTAGACTTAGAATGCAGTTTATTCCACCAAAAACGAAGTAATGACATATGTAGGAATTATAAATGATAATTGAACAACCATAGTACTACGGAAAACGTTGATAAACTGTTACACGCTTACAACGGCGGATTCAAATGAGATTTTGTGGCGTATTCTTAATATCCATCCAGCCTCGAAAATTATCATACGTACTGAGGGAACACGAGTTAATCTCGAAATTAAGGTTAAGACTACAGTCTACAGAAAATGGGTAATAATAATTCAAACACACTCGAAATTATGTAGGGTTTGCATTCCGCAAGTGTTAAGAAATAAGTGAAGGGGAACGTTGAGCGCAATTGTACCAAAAATACTAGCCTTAAGAACAGTGCACATACAAATCGAAGCTTCGAGTTCAAGGAGGCCGTGCATAAGTGGGCAACAAGGGTGATTATCGGGTAATATGGTATCACCCACCTTAAGCTTAAGTATTCCTCCTAGAAAATCAACACAAACCCCCAACTTTATGCTATCTACGGGACATGTTCTAGGTACGACCACTGGAGAAGTTGGGACTGTTATCGGAGATGGTTTTAGAATTGATACAATTTTGTGGATCAGCCCTTTCTTGGTGGGAATCGGGACGGTTACAGGAGTTGGTTGAACGGTGGAAGTTGGGACGACAGTAGGACTTGGATAGACGTTTTGGGTTGGAATCGTATTGGGAGTGGGATTGACTACAGATGCTGGGACTGTTTGAGACGTTGGATACTCGGTACTTGGGATGAATGTAGGATTTGGATTATTCACGGTTGAAGTTGGAATCGTTCCAGGAGTTGGGTTAGTAGTTGGGACTGTTGGCGATGTTGGATATCCAGTATTTGGGATGACTGCAGGACTTGGATTTACGGTAGAAGTTGGAATGGTACCGGGAGTTGGGTTAGCTATAGTTATCGGAGTTTGATATTCAGTGTTTGGAATGACGGTAGGAGTTGAATTATTTTTAGTATATGTTGGAATCGTTACAGGAGTTGGGTTAGCTATGGTCGATGAGACTGTTATCAGCGTTGGATACTCGGTGTTTGGGATGACTCTAGGACTTTTATTTATGGTAGATGCTGAAATCGTTCCAAGAGTTGGGTTAGTTGTGATCGTTGGGACGACTGTTTTCGGACTTTGATTAAGTGTAGAAGGTGAGATTGATTTTGAACTCGGATCTTTAATAGATTGTAGAGTTTTGGGTGTTGGTTTAACCGCAGAAGTAGGGAATGTCATAGTAGTTTGTTTAACGTTAGACGTTTGGATGGTTTTGAGACTTCGTTGCTCATAAGAAGTCGGGTTGATTCTGGGAATCGGGTTAATCATGTTAGATGGAAGAGTCTTGGAAGTTGATTTCTCACCATAAGGTTGAGGAGTGACATAGTTAAAGTTAAACACAAAGACAAATAATAATAATAAGAAGAAAATATTTAGAGGGGAAATAAAAGCAAGTGATGAACACTTCCTTGACTCCATTCTTTAGATTCATTCAAAGTTATGAGTAGTAGTCTTGCTATTTGTATATGATCGAAATACATAATTAGAAAGAAACATTGTAGTTGGATGAGTAGTAGTCTTGCATGCCATATTCATTGTTAAGTTGGGCACATTCACGGGTCCAATACCTAATTAGCAAATTAGCCATGAAACCAAATATAACCACAATTAAGTTTGGTGTAATTAGGCATATATACCATAATATGTCGCACCCTAAACTTTATTTACTGCATAAATTCAATCTGTCTTGTCTCACTGTCTGCGTCTTTGACGTTGCCAATTTGTCATTAGGAGTAGAATTCTAATACAATATGTGTTCGGTTTGAATTGTTTCATTGAAGACGGGGCATATGCATGTTCAATGAAAACGGGTCGGATCCCCCCCACTAGCCTCCTTGTGAGAGAGGATCTGACCCATTTTCATTCACAACATTTTGTCTTTTGACTTTAACTTGATTCAATGCACGACCAAATAGATAGGAATTTAATACCGTATCCGGTTCAACTACGATTTAACTATATATACTAGTACTACGTGTAATTTATTTGACACAAAATCTTATTGAAGACGGACAAAACCCAACTCCATAGAAGCCAATTCCAAAAACTTCGACATTCATACAGCAGAATCACAATTTTGACAGCTGAGGATTAATCATACAGGTTCTGAAATCAAGACAAACATTGCTAGAGATGCCCAAGCTGATAAATCAAACTCAGTCACCGGAGTTCAGTCCATTATTATGAAGTTCGATTATCCCAAAGTTACATCAAGGAATTATAATGAAAAGGGGTCACAAAACAGCTCAAAAACATTTCTCAAACTTGGTAGAACCATTTGTACCTATGGATCTCCACCGAGCTCTACCCTCAAATTGTCGTATGGAAAGACCTTTGGTGCCTATACAAAGTAAAACCATCATTAGAAACTAAACTGCAGCTATACGGCCAATATAGTTAAATTTATGAATAAGAGAACCAATTTCTCAAAGACTACTACGGAGTAATTGTTTGGAATTGCATCATTTTCTTTTTTGTCTAATTCAATAAATTTGCTACATTTCTTATTTTGGTAAAACTATCACTGCTAGATCACCCAATTCAAATTGCATCACATAATAAAATGTTCCTAGTTTTCTGCATATTCCAAAGAAAGTTAGAAAATGAAGACTGAAGATAAACTGTAAAGACATCTTCAGCCCAACGCAGCATTAGATTTCGGAAGCCATTCAAGCCTAACTACAAGACCAAACGCGAAGAGCCAAGAAATTATGTCAAACACATATTTCCCCTGCTTAGAGAATGAGATGAAGTCATAAAAAAAATAACGGAGTATTATTTTTTATTCAATGTTAGAAATTGGTAATTGATATGTGAAGAAACTCATAATCACTTCATTAATTACATGAGACTAATGGTACATGCTTTTTTTTTTACTTGGTAATAAGTGAATAGGAAGTAGGTTATCTAGAGACATTATGGCAATGCCACTGCTTCAAGTGTTTTGCAAATGGCGGGACACGAGGCGCCGGATGTATGTACCCAAAATCAAAATTGTGAATAAAAAAACTACAAAAGAGTTCGGGTTTAATCTTAAGGCCGTGGAGTCTACAAGAAGACTAAATCACGAAGGATCTAACACTTATACTTCATACTGACGTACAAGGTATAATTTACAGCCCCTAGCACATTAAAAAACCTACAACACTGCTTTGTTACACAATTGATTTCAACATAGACCTGTTAATACAGATATATAATATATGATGCGGGAGCATTGGATTATTTTACATCAATATACCTAGAGATGGCAACAATAGACCCAAGACCCAACCCCAAGAAACCGAATTTATTACCTGTCTAAAACCCAATCCAATAAAACCTGAAGAGATACGAAAGCAGATCAGACTCAACCCAATGCCAAACAGATGAATATAAGAGCACAACACAATTTTGCTGAAGGGCAATTTGACCAATCCGAAATGACCAGTGAGAAGTGACCCGACAATGAGTCTACAAGATTGATTATCCGAGAAAGAATCAACTGGGCATTAACTTTCATGATTTTAACTTGGAAAAAAAATTAAATAGGCCTGATGATACTCATAACATGAAACTATCCGGGGCTCCAAACATGACACCATAAAGTGTGTGTTTCTAACCTATCCAAATTGAACCTGGCCTGAACACAAGAATTGACCCAACATGGCCTATAATGACTTGATCTGAAGTATGATACTGGCCCAATAAAACCTGATACGAGTCTACGATAAAATCAACCCGAGTGCCCCAACCAACAGCTCTAAATTTAGCAGTATGCCACGTCAGAAGTTTTCAGAGGCATCAAACAATAAACGGGTCTTCTTGCTTTTTGTGTATCACCTTAATCGTTTGGACCAAGATCAGTACTCAGTAGCTTTCTAATCCTAAGCAACCCAGGACAGAAAAAAATAACCCAATAGTCATGAAGTCATAAGAAAATAAACCTCAAAAAACAAAAGAATCAGAGTCCCTCAATTCCAATGAATTGTACACAATGATTCAAAATCCTTGTAGATTCGTGGTTATCACGTATTTTGTAAAATGTATATTGTTCATTTGAATGAACGGGGTATAGACTAACTAAGCGTGAATCAAACAATAGCAATTGAGTTCCTTAATTCATCACAAACAAAGCCCGAATTTCAATGCCAACCTCCTACTCTCTTCCAAGATACAGTTATCCACTACACATAGCATAAGCTACAAAACTAATCACACGACAACAACAACAACATTAACCCAGTGCCTCAATGGCTCCCACAAATTGACCCATGTGTTGGCAATACTAAGAGGATGTTTCCAAATGACCCAAGACGAAAAATTGTGTCGAGGTCTGTATGGGAGGACAACTACTCGACAATAAAACGAAGCCTAGCCACTTTAACTAGCCATTTTGCTTAATTCCAATACTCTACGAATAACGATACTAATAAGCTACAAAACTAATCACTCTACAACAACATTAACCCAGTGCCTCAATGGCTCCCGCAAATTGACCCATGTGTAGGCAATACTAAGAGGATTGTATCTACCGACAATTACTTGACCATAAAACGAAGCCTAGCCACTTTAACAAGCCATTTTGCTTTATTCAAATACTCTACCAATCACGATACTAATAAATCGGGAAATAGGCGAAGCGAAATGCAATGAAACTAAATCGAAAGCAACTTACAAAGGGATTCTTAGAAGCCTTATCATTCCAAACAGCTGCCAATCCAATCGCCGCAAAACAACTCAATCCTCCACATAACCACGCCAATGCTTCATACTACACATTTAATCCATACACTAATTATCCCCAAATTCATCAAATCAAATCAAATCAAAACCCTAAAACTGCGAAAATTGGGGAAAGGGAAATCAACGAAATCACAAACCTTTCCAACGGTATCGGCGATACGATCGATACAAGGCTCTGGAAACGAGGTGCCATTGTCCCACGTCAGCTCATCATTCGTATGGAGCTTTAAAAAAAAAGAAAAATAATTAAGAATAAAATGATTAAAATTGAATAAATTAAAGGGTAGAAAGAGAAAATGTAAATTACAGGTTTATCGGGGACGATGTGTTTTCCGACGGGGAGGCCCATGCCGGCCCGTTGACGGAGGGAAGATCCGACGGAGCGTAAAACGACGCCGTTTCCACCCAGGATTGTTGAGGCTACTTTTGTCAATTTACCTGCCATTTTTGTTCCGGTGTTTGAGTTTCTCTCTCTAGCTAGTGAAATTACTGGGTTGTTTTTATAGCTGATGGATTGTTAAATGTTTAACATTGTATTGGCAGCAATCGGGTCGGATTTGGGTCATATCGGGGCATGATTACGTTCGAGTCGGAGTTGGGTCGGTTCCGTAACCCTTGCGAGTCGGATTAGCCAGCTCAGTTCTTAACATGGGGCGGGTCATTTAAATTGATCTGTCGGGTTGGACTTTAATTGGGTCTGGTCATTATCGGGTCTGGTCACTATAGACTCATTTCTGGGTCGGGTAATTATGATAATTTGTCGGGTCTAGTTTTATTTGGGTCGGGTTTTGCTTAACTCATGAATTCATTAACCGAAGATGTCTTAGCTTAGTGGTTAAGACGGTGGTATTGTGGACAATAGGTCCCAGGTTCGAATCCCTCTTCTCTCTATCGTAATGCGACAAATTGCGCTCTTCGTAAAACCAAAAAAAAACTCATGAATTCATTAAATAGTACCGGTTTGAGTTGAGTTGTCGTCATTATTTAGCGAAGTTATAAGGTTAGTTAATGTTAAATACTTTATAAAAGTCGTTCACAATGTCTTTTTATTTTGGTCTTTATCCCATTGACATTTTATCTATGTCGGGTTATCTTTCAGATCAGTCAACTTTCGGATAGGGTCAATTAACGGCTCGGGTCAAAGCATATATCGGTTCGATTCTTGTTACGGTCATCTCATCTCGAGTCAGCCTTAATCTGGCATGAAAAAGATGAAGCAATGATGTAGACGAACTTTCATTGCTTAAAATAACATTTTTACCCTTAAAGTCTATCAATTTCCTCTCATTAAAGTCTTTTTATGAAATCCATTCCCATAAAATATGCCGAATATCAAACAACAATCCAAATACTTACCCAAAACACATTAGAATACACACTAGTATCACATTGTCACCCATCAAGATAACAAAAAAACATTGTCTTTGTAAATTGTAAATAGTCAAAATTAACATAATTAGTCAAACCAATGCATCCTCAACCATTTAAACACCAAGATGTTCATGCACTTCCAAGATCGTAGTAGCACTCTTCCTAAGTTGATCAGCCTCCTCATCACTAATAGGCACATTAACGACACCAAGAACACCACCTCTCCCAAGCTGTGCAGGCAAGCTAAGAAACACCTCACCGTCCTCGATATCATGGAACCCTTTGGATAGGACCGTGACCGGGTGAATACTCCGTTGGTCACGGAGAATGGCTCTAGCGAGATTAGCCACCGAGTAGCCGACGGCCCAAGAAGTGTAACCCTTGAGTTTTATGACTTCATAGGCACAATTGATGACTTCTTTGTGAATGTTCACTAGGGTTTCTTTCTCGTATGCTATTTGACGTTTCTCTAGGAAACTTAGGATTGGTACTCCTCCTATGCTTATGCTTGACCATAGTGCTACTGAACTGTCTCCATGTTCTCCTATTATGTATGCCTACATGTTGCATTTCAATAAAATCATTAAATACAACAAAATTGATAAGTCTTACTTAAGACGAACACTACTTGTCTTACGACGAGTCAAATACTATCACATGGTGGTAACTGATAATAAAGACTATTTTTTTTGTATTTTCTAGACAACAAATAGGTGATTGTTATGTATGTGACTTGTCTTACGCTTAAAATGGATAATGTAAGTCTTAAATGAAATGACCGATTTATTTCAACCAATGTAATGAATTTAGTATCATTACTAGTCAAATAAAAGCATTCCTGTAGGCGGCTCACAGAGAAATGGAAAATTTGGGAAAATAATTAAGACGAGAAAGTTAAAAGTTCAAAAATTTGAAAAATATTCATAGAAGAGACATAATAGTCCAATTTAATATTTCGTAATATTTTACTATTTTATAGGGAATACTATAGACGACTGTATCAACTAATCGTAGATTACTTGTATGTTTCCGTGTAATATGTGTTAGAAGATTTAATCCGACTAAAGGCCAATAACTTCATACTAAATTACTAGGTAAATACTAGATGCGGAAGCGTACCTTATTACATGACGAAATGTTTGGATGAACCGTTTGAAGGGACAGTTTTCGGGATTAGGTTTTTTAGTAGACAAACATACCATAGGGATCTCTCTACTGATGGGAGGCGAGGAGATTAGTTTATTGTGTGCTACCATGGACCATAACCCAGGTGACTATATAGTTTCATTAGTCTAATGCACCCATCATGCATTAGAAACCTAATGGGTATCTACACTAGTACTGAATTAGTAATTTGTCCACATATATCATTGTATTAGGCTCATATTCCTTACCATATGAACAATGACCAATTTTGTTAGAAAATGATAAATCCACTCTCATTTTGTTAATGTCACTCAAATTGTGAGTGAGTGAATAGTAATATGACAATATAATTACTAATTAGCTTTAATTTGAGTGGCGTTAAAGAAAACGGTAGAAGCGTTATCATCGCCTATTTTGTAAGAACGTGACGTCCAATAAGAGTGGGCTTAGCTTGGTGGGCTTCATTAGTTAGAGTCTACGAAATACCCTACCCGCCCAATAGCAAGCTTGTGATTATTTCATCATTTCATGGGCCAATTAGTCTACAAGTTTTAGTGTTTTTTAAAGAAAAAAAATGACTCCATACATTTTAATTTTAATCTATTTATGAAATTATATAAATACTCATCATAATTTTGTGTCAAAGGAAATAAGGGAGTCACAATAATGAAGATAATGCTGACAGAATAATCAAAGTTTTAACTTTTTATACTACATTCTCGTAATTTTATCGTCTAATCTAACTGACATTTGCTCAAATTTTTATTTTGAACTTCCAATTAACCTTTGTGCTTATAAAATTGAAACTACGTGACACAATCACAATGTGAGATCACAAAATTTCATGAAGATAACCCGTCTTTAGCTGAAAACCTATTACAGGATGCAAGTGGAAAAAAGAGGGTGCATGTTCTACCACTTGTTCTTTTTGAGAGGTTTCAACTCAAGACGGATTATGTCTATCTTTATTGAGACGGATTGATGTGAGATATTGGCATATTGCTAGTGGAGTGGTGGACAACATTGACATCTCACATGATCAACCTCAACAATTTGCTAAAGATGTCTGTCACTTATACCACCCGTCCTTCAAACACTGGTGGTTTTTAATATTCCATACTTTTCAACATTATTATGATTGTCGACGATAATGTAATTAATTTCCTTAGAAACTAACGTAGATACTTCTTTATAGCTTACCCACATACTTCCATCATGTTACTCACTTACCCCGTATATCCTACGGACTATATTCCTATCTTCAAAATTTAATTATTTTATTAGAATTTGAAGTTATGGGGTTGAAATTTTTTAAAGACAACTATTAATATATTGAAAATTTCAAAATTTTTGAAGTTTAAGAAAAACCAAAGTTCCTACTAATTAATAATTATCCCTTAAACTAATCCGCCACTAACTTCATTAAAGTTAGATCATGACATTTTGTTATGTTAGTCTCACCCACTTATTGTCAAATGTTTAATTAATAATTGGTCTCCCTTAAGACAAATTCTCATTTGTGACTGTTACTATCCGTCACAAGTTTGTGATGGGTCGAATTTCTCTCACAAGCTTGTAAGTGCATAGGCAAGTGAAAAACCATTATTTCTCACTTACACTCCCACTTGCAAGCTTGTGAGAGGGATCTGACCCGTCACATCCGACCCGTCACAAGCTTGTGACAGTAAATCCGTAAAATATCACTAATTTTAAGAATTAAGTTAGCATAAGATATAACACTAATTAAACGATTATAGTTACATTTGATTGTAAAACAGTCACAACACTCTCTCTTTATTTCAGACAGATTAAATCCATCTGAAACAAGAAAGTCCGTTCAATTAATTTAGATGTTAAAAAAAATATTAAATTCAAATTTTCATGTAAGACCATAGTATATGACAAATTATACATATAGATAAAATTCCATTTCGAAAAAATTACCTGGACATCCTGGGCATTGACATCAAGATGATCAGCAATAAGAAACCGAAACCTAGACGAATCAAGATTAGTACCCGACCCGATAACACGATTCGAAGGAAACCCGGATAACTTCCAAGAAATATAAGTCAACACATCAACAGGGTTAGAAACAATCAGTAATATACACCCAGGAGAATACTTAACCAAAGGAGGAATAATTTTCTTAAACAAGTTAACATTCCTCTGAAGCAAATTCAGTCGGGACTCGTCAGGAAGCTGGCGAGCCCCGGCTGTAACAATGCAAAGGTCAGAGGCAGTCGTGATCGCGTAATCAGTCGACGCAACAATTTTGGTACGTGGAAGAAATGCCGCGGCGTGCTGGAGGTCCAGCATTTCGCCGCGGAGTTTGTCAGGGAGCGCGTCGACGAGAGCGAGCTCGCCTGCTAGGTCTTGGGTTAAGAGGGTTTGTGCTATTGCCATGCCTACATTGCCTGTGCCAATGATGGATATTTTTATGTGGTGTTTGGTTGGGGAAGGCGGTTCGGCATGTCGGATCGGGGCGAAGAGGGCTTTGGCTATGTCTAGGTCGCTTAGAGAGGTGGTTGATGGTGGTTTTGGGATTGACATTTTTGTATTTTGTGTGTGTTTTGAAAAGAGGAGGGAGAGGTTTAGAGGGGAGGAGTAATGGGGTTGGGATTGTTATTTATAGGGGGACAATGGGACATGGGATTGATAATATTGAGTCAAATTGGTCAAATTTTAAAAGAGTTGATCTCATTGAAAAAGGTACATCTTCATTTATAATGAAGTTGGGTCGGATTTTCTCTTATAAGTAGATAAGTGGAGTATAAGTGGAGAACTAAATGAATTTATGTTTGTCCTCCAACTTGCCTCCTTGTGAGAGAGGATCTGACTCGTATTCATTAAAGATGGATATGCGCCGTTTTCAATGAGAATTTGTGCTTTAAAAACTGTATATTTTTGAAAATAAGTATTTTAGCATTTTATTTTTTTGAAAATTTTGTTGATGCTTGGTTAGGGTCTTATCAAAGTCTTATATGGTCATGGTTTTTTCTAGCTTAGTTTTAACTCGTTTTATTTCGACTCGTCTCTATATATTCAGCTCAGTTCAGTTTTGCTTTAGCCTGATCTGTTTAGCTAATCTCTTAACAAAATTAAGTCTTACTTTAACTTCATTCACTTCAACTCATCTCTATTTAATTTAAATCGCTCAGCTCAGCTACATTTAATTCAGCTCAACTCGTTTCAGGCGAAAAGAATATTACCTAGGTCCAAAAATTTTAGGATATAATTTATTGGGGTCACATACTCGATTACAATATGGGAATTTCGGGTTTGGGCGATGATTTGGGGAAATAAGGAATAAAGATATTTGTATTGAGTAAATCGATAAGTGTAATATGTGTATTTCAAATAAATCACTCTTTAACGAGTCGGAAAATATGAAAAACGAGACTCAATTCAAATATACGATGGTAATTGAGTATACATTAAAGTTTATGGGTTATCTATAAACGTGCAAATACATGATGGTTATTAGTAAAATTACGAAATACATAATGCATATATCAATATATGTAAATTTTAGTAAAAATACAAAATACACAATGCATATATGTAAGTTTTCTAAAGTTGTTCATGGGTCGTCCCGTCCATTGAACCCGGCTCATCATGGCCGCTAAATAAGCGAGCACGAACAAGGCATTTTAAGAAAAATACAAATACCTGATTGACTAACCCGTCCCAAACTCGTTAACCCACTTATCCGTGGGTCAAAATTTTAATGTTAGCCCGGTCCATGTAAGACACTTTTGAACGTTTTAATATTTTTATTTTATTATTTCACGTGGTATCCCTAAATTTTGTCACTTTGCACATGCTAAAATTGTGCGCATGTCACCCTTCACGTTTTATTTTTATGCACAACATGTCTTTTTCGTCGCTTGAAAAAACTTCAATTAAGCATAACCCTTGCACTGGAATTCGGATTTGGCCAATTATTTGTCCTAAAACATTTTCTTGTCATAATCTACGATTTGAGGAAAAAAAATGCCGACTGACGTTTTCTAAGGTTTTTTTCTCGCGAAAACCTAACTTCGCCCCTAACTTCGATCTTAAATTTCCGGATGACCATTTTTTGTTCGATTAAATTAGAGATCTCGAAGAGTTAATCAATTTTAAATTTTTGTTTGACGAATTTCGATTTCTGGTTTACGATTTATGAGCATTTGAAAAATTTAAGAACAATAAAAAAGCACGACATACTCCAAAATCAAATCTCAAGGTTACTATGTGCATAAACTTAAAAAACTTTCTAGCACGTGCAATTTAACAAAGTTTAAGGGTATCACGTAAAATTTCCGTTTATTATATTATCTTGACTGTTTTGGAGGACCGATTATTCGATTAACCAAGCAAGAACAACAGTACTTAAACCGCTTACATTATCAGTGGGTAGTTTTTAATTGGTCAAAACTTAAAAACTCAGAACCAAGACAGTGGGTCAGGCGGAACAAAGGTAATGCCTTTTAATATTCACAAATTCTCGTTTAAAACCGACATTATCTGTCTTAAGCTTACCAACGGGTCAAATACATACCAATTTATCCCACTAATTGCCTTGAAAATAACAAAAGTTTTATCTTTATTATTACCACTTGTTAGTATTTGCCCATTTAAAACTTCAGACGGATATACATGTCTTAAGCAACACTTGCTATTTAATACGGAGTATTTTATAAGCCACCATTAGATTCCAATTTGCAACTTCTGAAGTCCCAAGCTCTAGATGGATGGTGACTTATGATAACTTGCTATCCAAGAAAATGTAAGAACTTTTTTTCTCTTAATTAGAAATTGGAAGTCAAGAATTTGAAACTTCAAGATGGAATAGCCAACCAAATATGACCAATGTTATAAAGTGATTAGCCTTTCCAAGACAAATCATTACTAAATTTATGTCAGTCTATGAATCTATGATGATTAATTTTGTGATAATTATATTAGAACGTTAATGTCGTATAAGAATCTATAAAAGACTTTTTGTGTTTGTTAGATAATTTTCACATAATGGTACGATCTAAGCAATTGGGATAGTATTTGATTCGTTTTATTTTTAAAATAAATATACCCGTCTTAAGATAGACGAATTGTATTTTTTTTAAGTGACCTAGGTCAAGGGTTGTGAACTTGTGGTTTATAAATAGTCTTGGACTCTTTGTTTGGCAAGTCTAATTCAATTCTATTTCACGTGAAATAAAATCTAAATTTTTATTAGTGATCTGGGTTAAGAGTTGTTATAAACACAGTCTTAGTTAGGTAAGTTTAACTCAATTCTATTTCATGTGAAATACTCCATCCCTAGTGATCTTTATCAATTTCATTTTGCACAAAGATCAAGTAAAGAATATACTCAAAATACTTAACCAAAATAGAAAATATAATAATACGACTCAAAATGAAAATAAATAACAATTCGAGTGTAAGGATGGAGTAAAATTTAAAATAATAAATACAAATAACCTTAACGGCCCCGGTCACCAAAACTAATTGATCACTAAAAGAATAATATTTGCTAGATCTAGTCATCTAGAAGTATAATTTAATATTATTAGCAGTATTTAAATTACAATTTGGGAAAAACAAACACAGCAATGAAATGGTAAAGATACTGCCTGTATGATTTTGGCAAAACCATGTTCCAAGCTACGGAATAACTTATATTTGTTGAATTGAAAGTACCGGCTGTAACGAACTAACGACACAATTACGACTTTTTAATAGAATATCACGATATTAGATGATAATTTAAACCACCTTGACACTTTTAGCTACAATAAAATAGGATTATACAATTGGTTGTACATGAGAATTGTAAAACTGGAGTACTAACTAATTACCAAACTCAAACAAAAATAATCTATCTTATTTATTTTATTATTTCGTTATTTACGATTTTCCTTTAAAAGTATTAAATAAAGGATATATTGTACGTAGTAGTAATTAAATAATACTCGTACTCCTTATGAAAGATGAAAGATACCTAAAAGAGTTTAACTTAATAATCTTCCATTGGAATACTCTTGTAGCCCCAATTAATTAAGTCGCATAAATAAATTATTGAAGGTTAAATGAATTAGGTAGTGGATCATTGTTACATGGAGTAAATATTTGAAGACTAAAGGAATCATCAAGTCTTTTGTCATTCTAGCCTCTCTTAAGATGAGCATATCCATCTTCACTAAAACAGGTCAAATAACAACATGTCATATGACTTAACAATAGAACAACTATCTTACTATTGCACTCAAGCTATGCGTTTGTCCTACACTCCTATCCCTTTTATATGACGCGTTTTAAGTTCAAGACATGCTCATCTTAAACAAAAATTTGTATGGCATAACTTCAAGGAACACATGGTTAAATTACCACTTATTTAAATTTTAGACATTGGAGAGAGTATTACAATTAGATAATTATATGATGACATTTTTGTAATGCTTACAAATGAAACATATATGGTTACGTGAATTACTGAATTTTTGTCACTTTTCATTATAGAATAACAACCCAATCGATTCTAATTAATACTTTGTATTATGTGTGCTCATTTTATTGGCATCACTAAGCTCATACTCCGTATATCTCAAGTACAATTATTCATGTGCCTAATATTACACGACTGCTTGTATAAGACGGTTTACATACAAAGATGTACTCCCTCCCATCTAGACCAAATGTTACACTTGCCTTATTTGGACTATCCAAACCAAACTACCCATTCCTTTTTGGGTAACAAATAAGACCAAATACTCCTCATCTACCCTATATATTTACACAAAATGCCATCACCCCACCCACCCAACTAACATTAAATATTCAAGTGGTCCTACTTCCATTCCAATACTACCCTTCCTTTATCAACTTTTTCTTAAAACTTGTGCTCCCTCCCATGTAACCTTTGGTTTGGATGGGAGGGAGTATTTATTTATAGATCTATAATTCTATAAAATAGTTTGTTTTTTTAAAAAAAAAATACATATATCACAAGTTGTATTGCAAATAAAAGTGTCATTATTGATGGTTTTTTTTATATTGTTTTAGTATAAAAAGTTGTCTTAAACAAGATCCAATGGACTTGGAAATTGGAGTAGCAAGGCAAATTAGAAAGCCTGTTCACCTGGCAGGCTATATTGGACTTTGACCCTGTACAATTATTTGGGATATTATCAGTTGTGATCCTTGTGGCTATGTAAGGCTATTGGGCCTCTTTGTTACTGGACTGGGCTTACTCAGTTTTTGGTTCGTATATTAGTGTGTTATCAAACGTAACTCTTTATAAACCAGTGTACTTTTAGCCATCCGGGAGAATTTGTGCTTTTAGTTTCAGTTGATCTCACTTATGACGGACATGGATTGAATGAAATCCCTTCTGACAAGGAGGCAAGTGGAAGGGCAAATGATAATTCATTTGGATCCACACTTACCTCGTAGTGAGAGGGAATCGAACATGTCACAAGCTTGTGACGGATATGCCTGTTACAAATGGGAATTTGTGCTCTTAGTATAATCATTATCAAATGTTGGAGTTTGCATTGGAATAAGGAAAATGAGATTGTATCATCAGAAAATCTGAGATTCAGTATCACCGTCTTCACATATATAGAGGGTTCATTAAAATGATGGATCCAAGTCACCCACCATAAAGACTTAGGGTAAGATTATTAGGGAGCCTTGAGACAAGACTCACTCAAGACTCCCTATAATTTACCCAAGTCTTGACAAAGTCTTAAATTGAGTCTTGGAAATCCAAGACTCAACTTAAGATTTTTGTGGGGCCTTGTTAAGAGAAGATATCCAATTATAGGATCACATGTGCCACATTTATTTTGTTTTTTTTTAAACCCAACATTTTTTTTATTAAAGTGAAAAGGTAGAGTCTAAGGTAAGTCTGACTGATAATGTATAAAGTCTGAGGTGGGTCTGAACAATAGAAAAATAATAGAAGTTAGTGGAAAGTTGATGTGGCAGAGTCTTAAGACTTTGGTAAGCCTTACCAATAATCATACCCTTAGAAAGATTGTGAAAGGAAAAGAAAGATTAAATAAATTAAACTCAGCCCTCGGGTCCTCCTTTGATGCTTTTAGGTCCTTTTCATACCTATTTCACCCTTTCTCGGCCTTCTTATGTGTCACATATTAGTGTGGTAGGACTGGGGGAGTTAAAGTAGGTGAACGACGGGGGGGTCTTGATCAATATAGAAAATTTAAGTGAGTTTAGTGAGATCGATGAGTTGTGACTTGTGAATAAAAAATATTTTTAAATGTTAGACCATGATCAAGTAAATCTATGCATAAACATAGTGTGAGTGGTTCATACCGAGTTTCGACTCTTGTTACCCTCCGATAGCGCTCTCTGAAAATTGGAAAGATAGAACTCTTTTACGGCTTCTTCGCTTGATAGAAGCGAAAACAAAGAATAAAGATAAAGACCCCGTCCTAAGCTTGCACATTAAACTAGCTTTTTTTTTTGGTATCATAGGCAGCAATCCAAGGACTACGTTGATGCTGATGAATTCCGAACCCAGCCACCCAGGTCATACTTACCACCTCTCAACGATAGCAGGGTATTGTCCATCTGAGATCAATTTAAGCTGTGAACCTTGTTCCACGTTGCATAATACTATAACCGATAGTAAAAATCGAGCTTAAAGTGATACGGACTATATATTACAAAGATTTACAGTGGCATTTATCATTTATGAGAAGTCTTCAAATTATAAGTAGCATATTAAGGAGTTTAGTAATGGGCAATGATAACGCCACAACCGTTTTTACTAATACCACTCAATTTGTGAGGGAGTGAATAGTAAGACTTTCATATAATTAGCTTGTATTTGAATGACGTTAATAAAAATGGGTGTGGCATTATCATTGCCCTTAATAATACGGAGCGTTGAAGTACAATTAATTTTCGGCTAGCGAGCGAGACAGGGTTGGAGCACAATGCTCTTACATGTATTGACATAGTGTAGACAACTTTCTGCGGTAATGAACTAATCACTGTTACATATGAATTATCTTCCTGCTTGAATGCTTATAATTGGCTTTATATATCTAAGCTAGTACTAGCTTGATCAACTATAATATATAGGTAAGTACATACTCCCTATCACCGATGTTACTCCGTCTCCAATGTAACTATCTGATGCGACACAATGTCAAGTAAAGTCGAGTTTTGGGGCTAAATTGAAGTCGAAGTGTCGAAATAACGTATCCTGTCACCGAAGCAACATCTTTATCACTACCAAAATGGTTGGCCCCAAGATAATGAGAATCAGGTTAAGGGACTATTTGCATATGGTTTAGCCTTTTCCTGACTTGGCTATCTTAATATGTCATCTTGTTTGTGGTTGTTCAATCAATTATATGGACATTTATTATTCCGAAAGTGACCCGGGTTTTTCATTTGGGTTGCAACCAGACCATAGGTACCTCTCTGGGTCTCATCAGGGTACTCCGTTTTGTCCTTTATGTATGTCTTTCTTCTTCAATCTTGATCATCTTACCATTTATACCCTTCAATTGTGTGGAAATAGGTCGACTATATGATCGACTGTCTCACTAATTTTAACCTCGTACAACAAGTTTCCATATTATGAAATTACAATATATCGTGTACATGTCAGCTATTATAACTGGTAAAGTTATGAATGGTGGTTCTCATGACCATATTTACCCGACCTTGTGGCTCTCTTTAAACCAAAAAGAAAAAAACAACATATGGTCATAAGCTTACTATATACTCTGTAGTATGAAATTGTGGCAAGCTTACAAGTTACTCCGTACATGAGTTTCAACAATCTCAAATAAAATTTTGTTAAAATCATTTGACAAATAACTAAGTTAGGATATAAATAATAAGAAAATGAAAATTCTTTTTTAATTTAAACTTTTGCCATGTTTATTATCTTTCAATTCCCATGTAGTCATCGTTGAGTCCTTAACAACAAGTTTATAAAAGTAGGTGCACGAAACCGGTCCACAAACTCGTGCATATCTATTACTCTGTATATTAGTTTTCGTTGCACATTAACTCTTTGAGCCATACATAAAAAAAAATTCGGGTTATTTAGCTATCGCATCAGCTTGTCATCAACGGACGGATGATTTAACATACATAATAAGATAAAAAAAATGAAAATAAGGTTAATTTCCGACATGGATATAACAATATCTAGAGATAACTACTTCACTTATATGGATGAAGATGTTAGATGATTAAGGCACATAGAACAAAATTTTCGAGGCTTTCTTTTAGACACACATAGAACATCTTGATAATAATTGAGATTGACATTTTTCCATATAAAAACAAGGCCCTCATTAATTAAAGATGAGACATTCACTAGTATAGTAGTATTATATCATAAATGGCTCAATGACTTGGATATAGGACAACTCAATCAGTAGGTCTTGCTTAAGACGGGTCGGATCTTACAACGGGTATTTTGTGAGAGGAAATGGGTAGAGGGGACAAGGTGGGCACCCCCCATGTGCTCTCCATTTACCCTTGATGGGTATTTTGTGAGAGAATATAATATCCGTCTTAAATAAGAATTTGTGCAACTCAATATATGACAAGATTCCATCGACTATAGTCTTACATGGAACATTTACTCAAAAAAAAAAGAGAAAAAAAAGAAAAAAGAAAAAAAGTCTTGTAGAGAACATGGTAGTTGAACACATACCTATATTTCAGTCATTAGCAAGTCGATACTTGGCCCCACTTTCTCCTACTTAAACGACCTCAATTGAAAGAAGAACAAGGCACCATACTAGGCTAACATGGTCCAACATTGGGTTATCTTTTCACATTTATAAGGAAGCGAAATCAAGCCGATTCTCTATCCCACGTTTATTGTTCTCTTTTATTAAAAATTTATCATTTCATTCTCATTTATAAATTTAGTATAAAAATATGTTAATTCAGATGATTGTTGACAATATTGAATTGCTTAATTAGGTGCTATTATATTGCGCTGTTATTGTGCTCCAGACTGTGTAATTTTTTTTTTTATGTTATCTTAGTAAAGCAATGTTAGGCAAAAGGTATAAGTTAATGTTGTTAATAATGAGTGTATTAAGTATAGAGGTAGTCATGACATGAAGCTAATTGTAAATCCCTTTAGGGCTTGATGATATGATGAAAGTACTATATTAGTTAGCCACACGACTAATGGAAGTAGAAGTATTATTGATGTGAGATATTTATAATTTGTTCATGTTATTAATAGACATTATTAACTTATGAGTATTTAATTACTAATATGGTTAATGTCTTTTGTTTAACTACCGATACAGTACCTCATCCCTACGATTGGATAATCACTTCAGATGAAACGATCACGATACATGTTGATCGTTGAGTAATGCTTTAAGGAGTCACAATGTCTTGCTTTCAGAGTTCTGTATGACTGACCTGTTCTTAGTCGTCTATGCCCTAATTAAGACCTTGCCTGACATAGCTACTTGGAGAGCCTTTAAAGAATGGTATTATGATTTGTTAGTAAACGAGATTTCAAATATTTTCACAGAGGTGCATATTATGATCAGGGGATCCCAACCTTCGAAGATATAACGTGGGAACTTATCACCCTATGAGAGGGATCATGTAGTGTATGTTTCCGATGATGAAGTATTTGGTGAAAATAATCAGGCGAACAACCTTCCAAGTAATAACCCACCTGAAGATGTTGGTTCAAATGACGAAGAGAACAAGAGGACAATAATGATACTTGTTGTGCGCGGAAGCGTGTTGAGACGATGCAAAAACAATAGCAAAATAAAGAACACAAGAATTTGTGTGGTTCACTATCAATATGATAACTACGTCCTCAAGGCTAGGGAAATATTTCAATAGGTAGGGAGAGAATTACAGATTACGTACAAAGGATGAGTTCTCAAACTTGCCTCTTCAAGTTTTCTACCTTTCTAGCTCTCCTACTTTCGAGGGTAATACCTAGTATCTTTATATACTTGTTCCACACTAGAATAAAAGACATATTAAGATTAGAAAATAAGACAAATAGGAAAACCTATACAATTTCCTAAACTGAGTTTTCCTAGAAGAAACCGGCCAAACTACCACCTTTAATCAAACTCCCACAGATCCTAAAGCGACTTAAAGATCAGTCACATATCTAACAATAGTATTACAATAGTTAGGGAGGGAAATGACACTCCAACCAATCCTTAATCCAACACTAAGATGGAAGGGTAATGGATAATTGCTTTATCATCCCTGATTATAATTAGTGAACCAGAAAAACAAAGTAGTTGTATTATTAGACTACGAACAATATATACTATGATAGCTATGATAGCTAGACTCCTAATTTTGAGAATGTGTTTTATACATGATTATTCTGTTATTTTGTGGATGTATGTCAAATTAGACGGAGTTATATGCTTTTGTCTAATATATATATATATATATATATAACTTATGTAAATGTTGTGCATATGATAATAACTAAAATCACGCAAAGTCTCTAATCCATGTGTATTTTTTATGTTTTAATCATAGGATGTGTTTTCCTAATAATATAATTGACGTTAATTTAACCTACTCGCTCCTATAAGCAATCAGAAGCAAGAAACGTCGCTGCAATTATGGCCGAAGCATGCACTAAGGAATAACCCTCCTAATAAACATGAAGAGTGTGTTAAATATTTTGAGAACGTAACAATCTATAACCAAAGACTTACGACAATGGAAAAACAAACCCAGTAAAGTTTGAGATTGAGAAATGGGTAAGAGGGTTGAATAAACTTTCGATGCTATGCAGTGCTTTGAAAAATAGAGGGTAGGTTTCTTTATCTATTAATACTTAGAAAAGCAAGTCAGCTTATGAGGGAAATAAAATTGTGAAGGAGAGGAGACGAGAAGATGGATATTATCTCTATCTATTACTTACAAGTATGGCTCAAAATTTATGATATTATCTCGATGTGCCCCGTACATGGTAGCAAGTTAGCAACTGAAGAATTGCGAATAAACCGTTTGTGGCTAGATTACCCGGGTTGTAATACTAATGAGTTCGTCCCTCTCCCTCTCCCTCTCACTTTACTCTTTTATTGTCCTCTAATCAACTCACATGCTAAACAAACTTAACGAAGTTTAAATGCATTAAATCGACTTAGTAACGAATTCACATGTTAGGGTTTAAAACACTGATTTGCATTCATATTCGGTGTAGCTATGCCCTCATTTGAAAGACTAATAATTGACTTTTCACATGCTAAACAACTTTGATGAAGTTGCAATGCATTAAATCGACTTAGAAACGAACTCGCATGTTAGGATTTAAAACACTGATTTGCATTATTCATATTCGTTGTAGCTATGCCCTCATTTGAAAGACTAAGAATTGACTTTTTACATGCGGCAAATGTGCGGGAAGAGTTGGATGTCTAATTAAAGGGATTCCTTGCACGTACCTTCACCTCTTACTCAAAATCTTTGGTTTTCGAATGTTTGATCTTAAGTGGTTGTTGCGAAAGTCGTTCTAAATTAGAGTGATAAAGGACGAATGTTAAGAGCTTTAATCATTCTAAACCAAACAATACCTCTAAGGACTCCGCGCAGTCTAGAATACTCGGTTCACCCGACAATTCTCGATCACCGATGAACAAATGGAACTTAAAACCCCGCCCGAAGAACAAGCCCTGATACCTTATATTATGGTCGGATACTTTTGCCGGATCGTAGTGCACACCCTTACCCCAACAAAAAACTAATATTTTACTGTTTAGGGTCCCACATCTACCACTTCCATTAACAAAGCATTTAGGTTATTAACTCCTTCAATTTCAAGAGTTTAATTGATTTAAAGTGTTTTAAGTCATCACACTTCAACAAGTTATTTTCTTGTACAAATTTTTTTGTACAAGCTCAATAATGAGACTGATATACTTCGTATGTATTAGTCAGTACAGGTAGAAATTGAACTGGACAAAGTTTACAATCGTTTCATGCACGCATAATGTTACAAAAAAAGCGATAAAATGTTGTTTTTACAATCATCTCATATACAAAGTACGGAGTATATGTTTTATGTTTACATGTAAAACATCGGAAAATTATATAAAATTACAATAATGATCGAGGTCTAATGACAACTTAAGTAATTAGTTCTGATTATGGATAGGAGATTTGCGATGAGGCGTAACATAATCCGTCACCATAACGTCTTCGACAGGTTCATCTTTTTTCGTATCAGTAGCTTCCTTAGTCTCTCGGGATTTAGATTCTAGCATTGATCTTTTGTTTTTCTCCAAACCCTAAATGCATATGAATAATAATTTATGAATTATTAGAGCATTATCAGCTTTTGAATATCATTTGTATAATGCTTTTGAAATTTTATTTGTTAATATATGGAATGAATACGAGGTCAAGGGCAGTATCTACTGGGTGAAAATTCGAACCTACGACTTATTGTTCAGACAATCAGACAACGTGATTTTAAAATTTATCAAATAACTTTGTTAATCAGTATTTAACTTAGAATTTACCTGGATTTTATCTATCGTGCTTCTGCTTCCATCCAACGTTACGATTGATATGTCGTGACCTGTATAAACGTCGTACGAAATGAACGATAATATATTAGGTTAACTGAAAACATTGAAATTTCAAGACATTCTTATATCATCTTAACAAACATGTTGTAATAACAAACCTGAAAGAATTTCTTTTGAGTTCTCAAATGCTTGAACCGTCTTTATATTCATTTCTTGTTCGATTTTTGTGTTTTGTTCGACGACATCCTGCAACATAATATACACACCCAACGTTATTTTGGACGTCTATGCAATTTGACATGTTTTTTCTTCTCTTCTGGTAAAACAACTACTCCTCGTCGCATGCAAACAAATGATTGGGACAATGAAGTATTATATAGAAGTAACAATTATTATTGTACTACCCAAGGACTTTACTCCGTGTTACCACAGTGTTACATTTTTGTCTTAATTATTTGTTTATCGTTATTTATAACAGAAAGACTAGAGACTGAGGAAAGATTATTGTGTTATTGCACATAAATATGTTAATAGAAAGTAGATATATATAATAATATACATACCTTGCTAAGGATTTCAAAACCAAGAGGGTGCCTTGCATGGCATGCATGCATGGAAACCAATAACAAGGCCGTAAAAATAGCACCAATACCCATGACAAAAGATACAGTATATAAGAAGAAAACAAGGATTATTTCTGATCACTAGGGTTTTTGAGTTTAATTATGTAAGAAGAATAATGTGTAGTAGATGGAGTGATAGATTTAATTTAAATGCGATGAATGAAGTTGATAATATATAGTAGTAGAATTGAAGAAGCAATAAATGCAGATATCTATAAGTATAAGAAGAGGGGTAAGAAAATAGAAAAGAAAGAAAAGTCCATAATTGCAAGAACATGGAAATGTTTAGGGTCACAATGATCTTGATATTGCCAATTTCAATATCTTCAAGGACTCTTCTTGTCCCCCTTCTTCTCCTACACTTTAATCTTATGTAGGGTCTCTCTATTTTAGTCCCACCACACCACAATAGTGTTTATGTATCAAAAGAGTCGATTCTCATGTAATTGGATTATGTATGGCACCACGAGATCCACACGTAAAAGAACGAAAGGCCAATCAAATTTCATTTGTACCTAGAAGATAATTGTTGAGCGGAAGGGTCGATACTCCCATGTTGGACCCTTATAGCATTTGTGTCTATGGTTCATAATAGCACATAATTGTTCGCTTTGGGTCAAACGCTCACGAATTTAATCTTGGTCACATGTAAGAAGTTACAATTTACTCCGTACTATTTAAGTTGGTTTTGGAGAGAGAGAATGTGCATGTAAGAAGAAATAGTATTGAGCCATGCTGATATGAGCATTGAATATGTTTATTTGTTGTTAGAAAGAGGTTTGTAGATAAATGAGTTAGAATATTATATTAGTTTTTGTGGTTTGAGATCAGAACACCCATAATTGTAGATGCCCTTGCCTAATCTTTAATTGTCATCTCGAGAGTCATAGACTCAAACAATAAGAACATGTAATCACACAGAGAGACACAAATCAACTTATAAGTAATGCTCATGAAAATTATTATTAGGGTGTAAACTCATGTTTGACATTATGATGACGAGGATCCTAGAATGACTATTAAAGATTCTTTTCCTATCCGTATTATTGGACCTAACTACAATTGTGATATATATGGTTAGGATCAAGGTAGATGCCAGTTGGAGGGAGACTCTCTCTGGGGCGGCTAAATGGGTGGCTTATGCACCAGAAGAGAATTGTCTTTTTAAAGGGGGCGTTAGGTTTTGTTCTGAATCGCCTATTCAAGTTGAAGCCTTAGCCATCCTTCACTCCCCTAAGTGAGCGCTCTCTAGAAATTTCTTGCACTTGGATGTCTCGTCTGACTGCCTACAACTTCTGTACCAGATCTATGGTTGTGGGGAGAAGCGTCACACATCCGAGAGAGTGGTTGAAGACATTCGTGCCCTTTATCAACGTTTTCATTCTTTATCTTTTAGTTTTATTCCTCGTAATTTAAATAAAATGGCCCACAACATAGCTAAGTATGTTTCGGCCCACTAATGTAAGAATTTTTTATCACATCTGCCAAAAAAAAGACATTAAGTAAAGATGCATGGAAGAACTTCTTTATAAGTGTTCACCAAATATAATAGTACGAGGTCTTAAGGGGAGGAGACCAAGAATCAATCCGTAAGGGTTTGCCAAAAGGAAATACATCGTACATATATGTACCGTGGATCATTGACATCGGTGCAACTAAGGCCGACAAGATGGTATCTACGCTTTTGCATAACAATTTGTATCAGAGCCCAACGTCAACTTGGGTTAATTAGGCACCATAAAAAAGCACATATGGTGTTGAGATCTCTTCCCATATGTGTGTGAGGGGCATTTTCCCACATTTGTAAAATACAAGTGAAGGGGCTAGTTTATAAGTAAGTGGGCTAATCCTCCTAACACCAATTGGTTTTAGGATGGAACCTCACTTGCTTGTGGGCCGGTCTCATGCACCTAATTTTATAACCCCGCCGCGGATGACTCAACAAATGATATCAGAGCCGACGGTTCGGCTTGGGACCGCAAGGTGCGATGTGGTGATGGTGCTCGAGATGACGCGGAGTAGCGTCGTGCTTGCGGAGTAGCACGTCACCACCGCTGGACTCTCACCCTTGGTCGACCAGAGATGCGGAGTAGCATCGTACGGAGTAGCCTGGTTGGCCCGACAGGGGGTTGTGTCGGGTGCGGAGTAGCGCCAAGTGAGGGGGAGTTGCAGCACACACACATGTGAAAGGGGGAGATTGTTGAGGTCTCTTCCCATATGTGTGTGAGGGGCACTTTCCCACATTGGTAGAATACAAGTGAAGGGGCTAGTTTATAAGTAAGTGGGTTACTCCTCCTAACACCAATTGGTTTTAGGAAGGAACCTCACTTGCTTGTGGGTCGGTCTCATGCACCTAATTCTATAAGCCCGCTGCGGAGAACTCACATATGTCTTGAGACTCGAAGGTGACGTACACTAAAAGTCATGGGACACTCCCGAGCTCGAGAGAGGTATCTAGGAAAAGTTATTAAAGACTTGATAATGTTAAAGGTGTCTAGAAATTGGAGCAGCAAGGTGCGGGGAGGTCTACAACTGTTATAGTTGAAACTCGTGTTCCACGTCGATAGTGGAAGAACATATTTATATGTGTTCCAAATAATAATATGAGAATTTTTGGAAAAGAGTACATGTTTTCTTCTCCAACAATAGAGAAGTTTGTCCACAAACCCCCAAAAAGGTGAACAAGCCTCTTCTACTAATTTCTATTGTGAATGCCCTCAGTATATATACTCCCTTCTATTCAGGGTAATTTTCCTTTTTTTTTTTTCATTTTGGGTTCATATATTCAATTGGTTTTCATCTCTCTTTCTTTTGTTGGAAGCTTTGTATTGTTCTAATTCAATTGCATGTGAGGTTGTGTGTTTTATGTTGCTCAAATTTACTCCGTATTTCCTTATTTCTTGTGTAAAAATTAAGAAAAGGAAAAGAAAACCTGAATATGAGGGAGTGTATAGTACATTTCTTGTTGAATGTATATTTTTGTGAAACTCTTTCAATCGTAACATATATAACGGTTCAATATTATTCACGGCGCAAGTTTTTTATTCTGAATAATTAGAGAATAATATTTTTTTCTATCGACAATACATGGGTAAAGCCGTTTACATCCGACGACCCCACGCTCGACATTGACCAGGACCATCTTAAACACTGCCTGTGGATACTGTTATTACCTTTATTGGTCTTCTTTCCTTGCTACCAAAAACATACCAAATGGTCCTATCTACACATGAATATAAGACTTCTATATTAACTGTGTTTCTTTGAAAACATATACTGTTGTCTGTAGTTATTAGAAATAAAGAGATGAGTTTTTATACGTACTTTCCACTAAACTAAGATGCAATTCATTAGTTTATGGCAATATTATGTACACCATGTCATCATATGTTAAGATGCATACAAGTAAGTTATAATACAAACTACAAAATAATAATGGGTTGGCACTTGGAAATGTATTAAATGGAGAAATAGATAGAAACAAAGAAGAAGAAAAAGGGGGGCGGCTTGCCCATTTGTTTCCCAACTGCTGCGCCATTCCCTGTCTTGTGTGCTCTTGGTCTATATACTTGCATGCCTTTTGTCTCCCTCTATTCCAACTTTTATTACTCTAACTCTTACCGATCAATAATTTACATTTACTTTATTTAACCCTCGCAAAATAATGTAAACGATTGGGACAGTGGGAGTATATTTTACCTACCGAATAGATATTAGGGCAATGGCTAGTATGAGACAGCTGAACTATAGATAATAGAACAGTGGTCGAGCTAGGAAGGCTTCTAGGGGCGTTCGCACCCCTGACGGATGAAATTTTTTAAACTTTTTGTTAAATATTTTAAAAATATTTCGAGTGTATCTTGTGTCATTAGTCGTTCAATGCCCTAAGTTTAAATCTTAGTCCAGCCACTGAATAGATCATGTATTCCTTACATCAGTGTATTATTGTAGTGTTCTTGTAACTTTTTAGATAACTGGAAAAATAACTTACTCTTGTTTATTTTACGGGATTTACTAAGGTAGCTAGCTAGCTTGTTGAAGGGAGAGATGACGATTTTTTGTTAATTTGTAGCACAATTATATAAACCTAGCTGTTTTACTGTTGATAAGCATGCTGATTAAATCACACGACGTTACTAATTGGGGTAATATATAAAATGGTAGTGTTCACGTAATCCCTGTTTATTAGGACCCAATCGTAAGGTCCACACGAAATCCTAACTTACATATTATTCCTCCATTCAATCAATTATTTATCTTAAATGTAATTAAATGACTGAGATAAAAAGAGTATATAACGACTGATGCAAAACGACATGCCAGCTCACACAACTCTCAATTCTCATACTTGGTACAAACCATCTCATATACTCCGAGCTATTATCAATCCTGAAACTATAATGGAACCTCATTTGAGCTATTCTTATATGGGTTGTTTAACTACCCTACTACTCACCTCGTCACCTCACCTTACACGAGAAATTCTTAGGCATACTCACTATTCCACATAATCGACTCATCGTTTACCATTTTAGTTTTCCGTAGATTATTTTTCTAAAAACCCCACATTTTATTTTATAGCTTTAAAATTCTCACATTAATTTTGAAAATATAAATTTGATAATACATCGAATGTAGCTAAGAATTCCGGCATTAAGTTCACCAATAAAATTCATTCATTCCTTGTAATCAAGTTCGCAATGAGACCAGACCCTCCCTACAAATTAGCAAACGGCCCATATTTTACGGCCCAGTCAGTAAAGTCACATGTTAAAACGACAATGGTACATGATCAAAACGGCCCACTTGCCTCCCTCACGTGCCCTTCACATGAGGCAATGTCAGTCTTGTCTCAATTTCGAATGTTACTTGTTTTAATGCAACTACCTGAACCAACTACTACAAATCATATATATTTAATGATACATACTCCGCATAATAAACACGTCTCCCTCCCTCGTTATGAGTCGCTTATTTACCTTTAATTAAGATATCGTCACACAGAGAATAAAAAAAAAAGGTAAACCAATGATTGCGACAAAGGGAGTACTTATATGAATATTGTAATGAGTTCGGTGCTAATAACTAGAGCATCTGATCTGATGACATTATTTACAACATTTACAGCAGCTGATTCTTTTGAGTTGGACAAATAGATTATTGCGAAATCCGATACCAAAATGACCAACTGTGTCAAGTTTGAGATTGTCCTGCTTGAGAATTAATCAAGTGATTCCAACTACTCCGAAGCGGGTGTCCCAAAGGTGTTCTCTCCACTGTAAGTCACGTAGAGGAAACCGTCTTCGTCTTTCTTCTCTTCATATATAGCCGACATTATTGCTCCTGCATAACACGATTGAATTATCCCCATCAGCTATTGGGTTCAAGAGTCAGAGTCATTACATGCTACTCCGTACGCTAGTTTCTGAGGAATGAGAGAACAAATTTTACTATATCCGAGATAGATACATTACTAAAGTTTCTGGACAAATGAACTTAAATACACCTGACTGCGACCAGAATATGACTCGAGTCGCAAATCTCAACCTGCATGCTTACAGAGTTTCATCCAAACAAATTATATATAAGGCGGCGACATTACCAGTAGGAGGAAGGACATTATCCACAAATATAAAGATGGCTTTTTCTGCACTAAGCTTGATCCTTTTGCGGATTACATAAACAAACTGTCCTACTGTCAAATCTGCGGGCACCAAGTATCTGCAAGATTGTGAAATAGTTTCAGAATCAATTTGTAAGAAATTATGTTGAAGCTTGCATATCACCACTAAGTTGGTAAAATTAAATACTTTTGTCATTCTGCTGACAGTGTTACATTCTTGAATAACCTTGCATCCCTGAACTAATAAAGAAATTGAAAATACTGCTTATAAGGATTGAAAAAATACGTCGACAGATGCAAATTTACTTTATATGATGCCTGGTAGCTATACTAATTTTAAAAATACTTCTTAGTTGTAAGCGCCCTTTATGACCTGCTGATATAAAATGAAAAACTATAGAAACTTAAGCCCAGAAGACAGTTTACAGGCGAGAAAATTTCTTCCAAAAAAGAAGCCTTCTCCTACATGAGAGAACATTATTGTAAACACTTTGATAGAATCATGGTTCATATGTGACAGAAAAGAAGGGAGATAAATCATCTAGACTTGGAGCTCTTGAGATATGCCGAGCGTAACCAAATTAACGCGGCCTTTGAAGCTGTAGTCAAATGGACACTACAGCAAACACAAGGGCCCAAAGAGTCAGAGCTACCAGGCCCGAGAAGGCGACAACTCACATTCTTCAAAGCTATGATAGGTAAAAATATTGGTAATTGACCCTTGACATTCCAGATGATACACAGCAGCAACCACAGGAGAACAAAAATGACATAACAGATACGCAAACTGCCGAGTAAAGGGGACATACCAGATGATGTAAAACCCATTAAAAAAAAATTGGAACGAATTTGTGTTTATAGTACTGCATATATTGAAACATAGGAATGAACATCTTACTTTTTCTTGTCTATGTTTGGAATATCACTTCTCTCTGCTTTCTCGACGATAACCTTCAAATAAACAAATTTGTAGAAAAGATACAGGTCAGAAATATGTTAACACAGAAGGAATTCGAAGTTCACACCAGAAACCCTCGAAGAGAAGGTGCCCTGAATAACATGCGTACGGGGCCCACTTTTAAGCTTAAGAAAGCTCAAACCAGGTATACAACAAATGCACATAATGGACACATTCATCTCTCTTTGGCCCAGACAAGTTTTTTGACCTTTGCTTTGTCTATCACTTCTTGTGAGGGGAATTTTCAACAAAGATAAACAAATGTTTGGGATTGAAAGAGCAACAAAGAAACAAAAGACCACCAACCGACCATATTATATTAAAGCAGAGAGGTTATCAAAACTTCGAAATTGAAATTTATGTTGGAAATCAGCAATGGTTTAGTCAGTACAACAACATTACCCTAGTGCCTTAATGGCAACCGGGCCTACCGCAATTTGCGGGAAGTGGGGGTGTGGGGATGAGGATGTACGCATCCTTACCCCCATGTTAGGAACACAAGGAGGCTATTTCTGAATGACCAAATATGAAAATTTGGTCGAGAACTGCAGCGATAAACTGCTACTTCAATATAGAAAGAAGCAATGTCACTTTAGAGAGTCATTTTGCTTTATTCCATCATAATCCAGAAACAAAGAGTAATTCAGTGATCTAATCAGTAATTGCCATTAATCTTGTGTGAAGACTGGACTGCACAATCGGGCGTAAAAACTAAAAACCAACTCAACAGCCATGGGAACCCTAAGAATCAAGTCTAAATGCACGTCCCTGTACAATGTGACACTGCTCCCGACGCTATCACATGTCAAGTAGGACGATTCGGCAATCCACCCTATACAAATTTTATTTTCATGTATTTCCATCTTAGAAATGTAATGCATACTTCTAAGTGGAGTTAGTCTTGATATAAGCTTCTTACTCTTTCAAGTCTCGTAAAATTTAGATCCTTTACTAGACATTATTTATGCTTATTATATGAAATGATGTTTTGATCGCTTGACACTTTCAAGTTTGTATGCCAGACAGTTGACACTTCAGATGCGTAAGGACCATGAACACTTTAAGAGTCGAGACTTATATTTTAGGTCAAAAAGGAGCTTCGAAGATCAGCAATTTTCTAACTACATTTACTGTGAAAGTGTCCTGATCCACATGTTCATATCCTAATCTAAAAAGCACACAAGTAACTTCCCCAGGCTTCAAGCTCAGGAATCATGTCAGAGTCCTGGATCCCAAGTCCAAACCAGGTCCGATAATAGAAACTAAGGCATATTTACCGGTATTCTGTCTGAGTATTTCTCCCTTATTCTGGCAGCCTCAGCTCGTCTTTTCCCTAGAAATAACAATTTTGAGAGTTATTAAACTTAAACAAGTATTACATATACAGCAAAATTAATAACTCAAAAGATAAATAGCGTACCAAGATCATGTTCTAGCTTAAAAGAGCTCTTAGCCATTTGTCCTGAAAGCAGTCATTGACAAATAAGAAAATGCACTGGCATTGTGCCATTTGATTTCTATTCCGAAGTATTATATAACAAAAGTGAAATATACTTTGTTAAACACTTTTACAGATAACAACTCTAAACAACAATAATGAACAAATGTAAAGACTGTACTTGTTTCACGTTTTCTTAATAATCTTTACTTTAGATGTAACATACGATGTTTCAACTATGAAATATCATCACCATTATCATCATTCATTATTAATAGAGGAAGACATCTGATTAAATTTTTGGGTTAATTTATAGCATATCATCGACATTGACACAAGTACGTGGACTGGACAGACATGAAAACTTGAAAAGAGAGAGGAAGATGAAATATCAGCTTCGTAAGAGTAAATTCTTGTCAAGCATAGCAGTATGAAACAAAGACTTCAGATCATGGGACAAATTTCATACACCATACGATAAGTAAACTCGTTTCCTTGTCTCAATATGATTAAGTTTGCACGCTGAAGCTTAATCTAATCTTGATATACTTCAAAGTATCTCGACGAAAAAAAAAGCTAGTCTCTCAAGCATCAACCTCATATAAGACAATTATAACCCTTCCGTTGTATACTCCGCACCACTAGCTAACGATTATAAGCAAAACTCCTTGTGTCCCTGTCCCGGTCATTTGTTGACCTTTTCTTTTGGCACAAAGACCAAGGAAAGAGTAGGAGACCATTTGCGGTGCTACTAGTAGATGACAAGTGGACAATAGTTCTATTAGGCGTTCAAATTACTCATAGAAAACTCTTCTAATATAGAAAGGTAAACAAATGAATGAGACACCGTAAAATGAAAATGGTAAACAAATGACACAGACGGAGGCAGCATAAACTACCAATCCAGAAACTATACGGATTATTAAACTCAATCCGCAAATTCCGTGGAAAATTGCAAGTATTATTAAAGATGTCACGGTCAGGGTAGACCTTCATTTCTTCGACGAAGTGATTATTAAACATTGCTTTCGTGAGGCCAACAAAGTTGCCGACTTCATGGCCTCTATTGGACATTGTTGTCCAAATCTTTCGAGATGGTTTGAAAGTCGATGACTTAAACTTACCAACCTCATTCGAAAGGATGAGATAGGTTGGTCCTACTCTATCAATCTAGTTTTCTTACCTTATCCAAAAAAAATAAAAAAATATACGGAAATGCTAGGTTTTGCTGCGGGTAGGACAAGCTACAAACTTAATACACAATTTCCTATATGATCAGCCTTTCATACATCAAAATTTCTTGAAAACTTACAAATTACTCTATCAATTATTTGTCTAGCTTTGATTAAAATACTTCGATAAACAAATGATTGAGATGGAATGAATGCTAAAAAAGAAGGCTAATTCACACATTGATTCCAGCCAAATATATGATCAAATTACAATTGATCAAGTTAGGAACACTTTAACTAGAATCACCCATCATCATCAGATTGTAGCAACAAACATAATATAAACAACCAAATTAAGATAAATATCTCAATATATTTAAAACCCCATCAAACCAAAACAATTAATCAGTTATATATAGGCTACCAGATTGCAGTCATACATGATAATAAAAAAAATATCGTTCCAATCATTTGTTTACCTTTAGTTAAAAGGCTCCTCAGTCCTCACAAATAATATAAAACGTAAACAAATGATTGGGACGAAGAAATATCAAAATTATATGGTAAAAGAAACCCATCAAAAAAAAGTAATACTACAAGCTAGCAGATTACAATTATACATATAATTTAGTGATCATACCATTAAATTGTATCAAAAACAACATAAAACTAAATGACAAAAGAAACCCACAAAAAATAAAGCAAAATAAATTAAAAAACATGAATTAAAAACCTGAAGTAGATAAGTTGGATGAAAGAAAGAAAGCAAGAAAGGGAGATGAAGAAGAGGTTGGTGTTAAATTTGGATAATTTAGTCAAACCTTGTTAGGTTATTATTATAAATAATAAATGTAGATGAAGAAATTAAGAAGGAAAGACTTAAAAGCGATCTCTTTCTTGTAAAAGATAATAATATTACTATCGAAGCATAATTTGGACCTCAAGTCATGATTTGTTTCTTGTATATGCTTCCATGTGAGATTGTGAGGTCAATTACTTCAATCATCTAATTTTGTTGTGGACCTTTTGTAATCATAGACTCAAGATTACAATTTTAAGGTCACAAAATGGATGATATTAGTTTGATAAATTTCGGGTTAAGTATGTTTGGATAGGTTTCGAGATCAGCTTAGTATTATAAATAAGTCGATTTAGAGTAGACTTGCCAATGGGTCGGACCGCGTCGTGCTTTGAACCGACCTGTCGTGCCATGCCCAAAGTCAACCCCGGCCCAGGCACGGTTTTTCATGCCATTAGGCTGTGTCGTGCCTGTCCTGGTTCTTCAGCCCTTGTCTGCGGCCCGCATCTTGGCCCGGTGTGTTTCGGTTCGTGTCGTGCCTGCGCTTCGCCGTTTCGTGCACGGCCTAGTTGGCTCGTTTGTGTCTCTTTTTTCTTTTCTTTTTTTATTAATTACTTTTTGCGAATATGTATATTAATAAACGATTGAAGAGATACAACTAATAAATACTTCACATTTTTAATGAAAAATGATGAAATTGTTACAATCTTATCATATTCTATTATACTCCCTCCGTCCCGGTCATTTATTTACCATTTCTATTTTAAGGTGTCTCATTCATTTGTTTACCTTTTTATATTAGGATGGTAGTGTATGAGTAATTTGATTCCTCAATGGAACTATTATCCACTTGTGAAGAGTCAAGTGCGAGATCACCTAAGAGGGGGAGGGGGTGAATTAGGTGTCTATTTAAAATTTTAAGCTTAATTAAAGCTTCTTTAAAAACTTTATGATCACTAAGACACTACTTAGAAGAAAGGAGAAGTTGACACTTCGAACTAAAAAGTTAGAAGTATTCAACAACGATTCAGCAAGTAAATGTCACAGTGGAATCAACAGTGAATTGTGAGTGCAGCGGAAATATTAAAAACGAAATAGACAAAACTCAAGGATGTTTTTTAAATTGGTTCGGTCACTTGATATGTCTAGTTTTTATATGATTTTACTCCCTAATTTAGCTCGATTTTACATGATTACTACACTTTGTTTAGTATTTTTATGAGCTAATTACGTGTTCGAGGTGCATTGCTCGTTTTTGCTATGTTTTGTAAGAATCTAAGCATTTAGAGGCTTTTTCCTAACACAATTAGCAAGCACCAAAGTCCAACAAGCTAATGGAAACAAGAATGGACCATGAAAGGAGAAGGACAGGCCAAGCATGAAGAATCTGTGAAATGGATTGAAATGAAAATGAAAGAAAACCAAAAATGAAGCCCAAAGCAAAGAGTCCACAACTCAAGCATAGGATACTCATTTAGATGCTCAAAGAAACCATAAACTATGCAATTAACCTGAGAATTAAGGTGTTTAAAGGCATAGCTTATGATTCCTTAAGCATTAAATGGAGAAATTAAGACAATGTACCCGGATTAAGGAGGCCCCGATCGGGGTTTGCCTTCTGTGACTCAAGCGTTTCAAGTCCCCTCTCCCTATATAAAGGAGAGGGACTTCGACACTTAGGGTTATCTTTTATCATATCTTTTACTCATATTTCACATATCTTTCATAGATTTAGCTCAAACACACAAGTCTCTCTTAGTTTCATAATTAGTTAAACTTTTAGTTATTACTTTGTCAAACATTTGGTTACATTTTGAAGTTGTATTGCAATCTTTCTATTCAAGCATTTGGGTTATTCGTTCTTCATTTCCAAGTTATATTTCTCTATTGCGGTAATCCTAATTCTAGTTTTATGTTAGTATTCATTTCCGTCATTTACCTTACGAATCATTTAGTTAATCGTAACATTTAGTTAATCATAGTTTTATTTTTATCTACATTAGAATTGTTAGTTTTCATTCACTTAGTGTAGTACATTTTATTAGCAAGTTGTTTTCCTTTATAATTTCATATTCATCATGCTTATCATATCAAATAGTATTAGTTTAATTATTAACATGAGTGAGTAGTTTCATTTGTCTAGGGATTAAGGAAGCCATGCATAATTAGTAAGTTGTAAATGTTAAAATAAGGATGAACTAATATTGATAAATTGAATCTATCACATGCTTGTATTGTTTTGTTAATCTTTGTTATTTGGCCAATTGCATTGATTAAATTTGTTAATTCATTCTATAAGTAGAGAGGCACGGAATCGGATTAGACTAAGCATGTGTAGTAGGACGACTCTAGTCATAACGAAAGTTCTCTAGGACTCGACCTAAGGTTGACACTAATATCGAGAGATGAATGTCTTTAGCCTAAACAATTAACAATATTAAGAATTCCTATGTTTAACATGAGCATTTACGTATTTGCATGAGTGACCCGACTCCCCTAAACACTTTTAATATTATTGAATTTACATCATAATTAGCTAAACATCAAATCAAACCAAATTATTAAACCGACTTTGATAGTAGTCCATTCATATCATCATTTCATAACGAAATTCCCGTCTCCTTGTGTTCGACCCCTCGTACTACATTTATTTGTGTCTAGGGAAATTATCTTTGATTAGGTGTGCGATATATCATATCATCACTACTCCGCGACCTACATCCAACGTTAATTATCTTATTAAACATCTTTGAAGTAAACGCATACAAACAAAGACCCCGAATAATAAAACAACTCCCTAACCTACTCCGGTTGTTATTTGCTCAATGCTACTCCGCACCAAGACTTATGCTCAAGGCTACTCCGCTAAGAGATTTCCCCAACTCTTTCGAGTTGCTATTGCTCAAGGCTACTCCGCTAAGAGACTTCCCCAACTCTTTCGAGTTGCTGGTTGCTCAAGATAACTCTATCTTAAGACTTGTTCTACTCGTTTGTTACAAGACTTGTGTTTCTCAAAATGAACGGTGGAGAAAACGATTAAGTACTAACACAAGATCATCGAACACAATACATGCTTTGTTGCAACGAACTAGCTCTTTGTAAAAGACTTAAGAAAATATTTTGCAAAACAATTAAGTATGAAATGTTAAATGATTTTTGCAAAGATAATTACTCAATAAAACTCAAAGTCTTTTAAGCTTGAAAATATTTTGTTGTTGCACACTTGTTCAAATGAAATAAGTATGGTATTTATAATGTAAAGTAGAATATACTACACATTAAAATAACACGCTCCAATTAAGCACAAGTGTTAGAAAATATTAAAGAAATGAAGCTTGAACAACAATAAAGGTGGTTACTTGAGGCTCATGAAAACCATGATCCCTTATGCAAGCCAAATGAATGCACAAGTAACTTAATTTTGCACCCACACTTAAACAAATAAGGGTAGTTTTTCAACAAGAAAGAGCATAAATGTTAGTGACCAAATATAGAAAAAGTAAACAACTCATTTTTGACAAGTGTCTTTTTGTGCAAGCAACCTCTTATCCAAGACACACAAAGCTTTCTTTCATTTTATAAAGATCAAACCAGAATTTTAGCAATGTAAAATGTTGATCAAAAGTTTGGAAAGCTATCTTCAAGAGTTAAACATTTTCGAAATATTTAAGAGCCAGAAACCACAGTGACATGTCACTGTCAGTTTTGAAGTACTTAGCATGAATCGAGTTTAATGATCTCTTATACAATATTATGACTCTAACAATGACGATATTCATCTCTTGATCTTCTTGTGCAACCTTGAACGATTAGTTGAGCTTGCATAGCTATAAGATTAAAACTTAAGAGACACACATTATATTAACAATAAGATTAATTTGTCTTAAGACATCATCAACCAATATAATCTAAAAATGGTTTCAACAACTTGTCACCCACCAACTACAACCACAGATGGTCCCCTACCATTTTCTTAATAATTGTGCCAAAAGCAAAGGTAAACAAATGACCGGGACGGAGGGAGTAATTATTTCACTAATAACTAATTAACTACTAAGAAACATTACAAAATACTATTGGTATAATTGGGTGGAGTCGACTGGGTAAGATATGAAGAAATGATTGAATTGTGAATGAAATGGATTGAATATAGGGGTATTTATTGTGTATTAAAAAAAATTAAAATAATAATTGGCACGGTTTGGCCAAAAATCGGTCGGGCCAATTTACGTGCCTCATTGGGCCGCCCACCTTGGGCTCCTGCCGAGCCAGAACAAAAGCACGGATATTTTCATAAAATCGAGTCGCGGCTCACCTAAGGCACAATCGTGTCGGACTCGGGCCGGCCCGGATTTCACCACTGGGATGTGCGTTCATGCCGGACCCGGACGAATATGTACCTCCCGCTGGGCCCAGGCTCGATTTGCCAGGACTAATCTAGAGAATTTACTAAAGTTGTGAGTTAACGATCCTGATCATGTTCGTCATCGATATACTCCTTTGATTAAAAAAAGGTTTAGTAGATTTGAATAAATTGCACTAGCTTAACCACTAGTTATATCTTTACTCTTTGATTTAAGAATAGCACTTAGACTTGGCAAAAAGCTATGCTTTGGCTAGCTCGAGGCAAGATGAGCTCATGTGGTCAAGCCATGAACCAGCCTCTTTAGAGAAGCGGGTTGTACATGTCGGGTCGGGCTGACTCAAATTTGGCCTTAACTACGACCCATTATGCACTTTTTTTTATCACGGTCTACGATGCGCGGGCCATCGAGCTCTTAAACTAGTCCTAAACCGGCCCAAATATTAGGCAAACCAACGTGGGCCTTTGAATGATGAGTCCACTGGTCCAAATCAACCGGGTCGGGTCGTGCTATTAGCAAGGTCTAGGTCTAGAAACTGCTAGAGACAAGCCCACAAGCCTTTTGTCATACAACGCACTTCTCAAACATCAATAGTAGATTAGGAAAAAAATTATTTCCTCCGTCCTGGTCATTTGTTTACCATTTTTATTTTAGGGTGTATCATTCATTTGTTTAACTTTCTATATTAAGCATGATTATAATGGGTTATTTGATCACCCAATTAATAATTCTATTATCTACATGGTATCCAATGCCCCTACCCACAAATGGTCCCCTCTACTTCCTTAATATTTGTATCAAAAGGAAAGGTAAACAAATAACCGGGACGGAAGAAATTTTATAATTCCCTATTTTTTATACATTTGTGTGTTTTATTAAAACATCTATAGCATAATATACATTCTCATTCTATTAAAGTAGAAACATTTAGACACTCCACATTGCGCCATGTCATATACACAACCTCCTTTTTTTCACTTTTTCCTGTCACCTTTATTTGAGTTTAAAAAGTCCAGTTTAATTTCACTATTCAAAACTTCATCAAAAGTCAAGTTTAATTTCACTATTCCAAATTTTATAAAATAATTAATTTATTAAATTTATTAAATTTATTTACGTACATAAGTTAAATATTTACAACATGCTACATTAAAAACAAAATTTACATCAATAATAAATCAACTAAGGTAATAATAAAAAAAAAATACATCCATAAATAAATTAAAGTAAAAATAATACTCCGTATTATATTAGCCATTCAAAAAATAATAAGTTTTAACAAGTTTACGAATTATGTCAAGTTGAAAGTATTTTATTTAAATAACAAAACAATAATTAAAAATTAAAAAAATTACAATAATACACATTTTGCTCTAGAAATAAAAAATAAAAGTCATACCTTTGTGAATATATTCAATCGTTGTTGACATTTGAAATACATATAGTTAAAAATAACTTTCAAAAAGAAAAAATATGGACTGATCATAGTATATAATACATACTCCCTCCAATTAACCATGTTGTTCCATTTTCTTTTGGACACAAGGATTAAGAAAATCAATTTGGACCACACAAAACACACTACCCCACATTCAATTAAACTTGAACCACACAACTACTCACAAATAAGGAAAGAGGAAACATCACCATACTTATCTCAAAATAGAAAGAGAGAACAACATGATTAATTGGAGGGAGTATATGACATTCAATATGTTTAAAAAAAGCATAATAAAACAGCATTTTATTGTAGAGGTATTGAAGTCAAAAAAATAAAAAATATTACAGATGAAAACCGATCTGGAAGATTAATAAAGCACTGCTAATAACAATGGAGATCTACTATACATAAAAGTAGAAACATTTGAGGGCCTCCTATTGGTCGCTGGAAGCATGGGTGAAAAAAGAAAATGGGCCCCACACCTCCCTCTTTATATTTAATTACTCTCTCTCTTCTTATCTCTTTTCTATACACCTTACACTAATTATGATAATTAAAAAGAAATTGTTACTTATAACATAAAGTCACTTCAAAAACAATACTCCATCCTATCCAATTCAATGTACCCACTTTCCATTTTTGTACAATCCAATCCAATGTACCCATTTCCTTTTTAGGTAACATTTAGACCATTTTATCCTTGCAACACCTATTTAATTACATACAATGTCATCAAATACACTTTTAACATTAAAATTCAAGGGCAATTTTTGACCTTTTACCATTTGTGACACATTTTTCTTAAAACTTGTACCCGAACCCACAGGTACATTGGATTGGATAGGATGGAGTATTTTTTTTGTTAAAATGTAAAACACATAAATTAAATAAAACTCGGTAAAAAAAGTGGAACTAGAATTATTTGCATTAGATTAATAATACATAAAAACTACTATACATAAAAGTAGAAACATTTGAAGATCTTCTATTGGTTGCTGGAAACAAGAGTGGAAAAAAGAAAATGAGCTCACACCTCCCTCTTTATACAAAGTATTTAATTAGTCTCTCCCCTCTTATCTCTTTCTATACAACTTACACTAATTATGATAATTAAATAGAAATTGCTACTTATAAAATAAAGTCACTTCAAAAACAATATTTTTTTTGTTAAAATGTAAAACACATAAATTAAATAAAATTCGGTAAAAAAGTGGAACTAGAAATATTGTCATCAGATTAATAATACATAAAAATAAACTGATTGATCTCATGAAAAAAACATTTCTCCAAAAAAAATCCACCTTAAATTTACTCGAAAGAAATAAGAATGGCCAAATCATTTAATACATAATGAAAAAAAAGTGACGGATTTATTTAATGAGTAAAGAATTTTGACTAAAAAATCATATTAATAATACATACTAAAAAAAATCAAAATTCAATCGAAATAAGTGAGTTAAAACATTTAATATTATAGACACAAGTTACTGTATCTACTTTTCATTTCTTCAAAATAATTAAGAATGACATTTTTGTGTTTGCAAAATGATTCAATATAAAGATGAAGGTGTATTGAGAGAATAATGTGAGGTAAGATATGAGTAAAGAATCCTCGTAATGTAGGGTTAAAAGATCAATAAATGATTGATTTTTGTACAGAAAATAAATTTTATGATAGAGCAAGAAAATAGAGAGCAAGAGAGAGTGAAGGAGGTGCATAATTATTTAGGGTTGAAGATTAGAAAGGATTGAGGACTTGAAAGATATGTAATATTTGAAATAATACTAGGGGGCATGTAACGTTTATAGTATTTTGGATGGGAGTTATTCAAATATTTTCTTTTCGACAATTATAAACTCCACGAGTTTTACGAGGCTACGACCCAACTATCTCTAAATAAAGAGATATCAAATTTGAATGAGTAGTTTTAGAGGAACTACTTATGTAAGACGCTGTAAGTTATGCATTGGATTCAGTATCTTGAATATACTTTGTACGCGTATATGTTTGTAGCTAAAATTGTATACTTTTTTCTTATATTACATGATTTAATCATTGCCTTATGTGAAACTATTATTTATATTTATTTACCTTATACTGCATAATAGTGATTTCATATTTTAAATTATAATTATGTGCACTTTTATAGTTTTTTTCAATATATATAATGAATTTCGTCAAATTTTTAAATCAACATTGCACGGATTTAAAACTAGTTTAACTTTGAAGTAAAGCGGATTTTACATTTTTTTTATATAGACTACTACATCCACGCCTCTTTGGGTACAAATATTCTTTAAATAAACTAAGACATGACACACCAAATACAGTAGGTCTTGCTTGTGACGGATCGGATCTTGCGACGGGTATTTTGTGAGAGGAAATGGGTAGAGGGGACAAGGTGGGCACCCCCCATGTGCTTCTCCACTCACCCTTGATGGGTATTTTGTGAGAGAATATGGTATCCGTCTTAAGCTTGCGACGGATAGTGTCCGTCACAAATGAGAATTTGTGCACCAAATAACTTGTATGTTTGACGTACAATGATCCAAATTATAACTCGGTCAACTAAGCATGTTTCCTATTTAGCCATCCACACAATTACCCAAGTTCTTAGGTGTTTTGATAGAACGTAGACAATGTGGCGATCATCACAAGTTGCTCTTACATGTGTACTTATTTAGGTTTAAAATAAACCATCCTCACATGCAATGGCTAAAGATTTTTAGATCTCAAAAGAGAGTAAATTAAGCAAAATATACATTTGTGAACGAATAAAACTAAATTTGGGTCTTCCTTGTAAATTTGGTGAATTATTAAGAGCATGTAGATGATAGTTTAGATGTTTATACATAGACATAACCTACCTACCAAGTCTATAATAAGTTTGAATAAGATTGAGTGTTATTCTCGCTATTTCGGTCATTTATCGACCAATTATATTTAAGATGTTTTATTTATTTATTTAATTTTTCTATGTTAAAATAAATTTTAATGAGTAATTTAATCATTCAATTACAATATTATTTACTTATTATTCATTAACTACGGTCTACAATTGATGTCTTCCTCTCTTCTTAGTATCTGTCTGAACACTTGTAGATGGATATGCCCGTCTACAAAAAGACTAACTGTTGTGTGAAATGTAAAGACAAATAAGAAACCAATACAAAAGGGAGTAAATACTTGCTAATATTGACACTAAGCTGAATGACAAAACCAAAAAATTGATTAGATGTAGACAAACGATGTACAACCCTAAACCCAAATACTTGAACTCGCCCTTACTTAACCTAAACAAAACAGTCAATAATAACTCGAATTTTACTAACTCGATACAAAATTGACATTAAGGACAACATGGGTTGTGGCTAAATGACAATTCTATTCAACTAAGGAATAAGTGAATAATCTTGCCTCTATTTGATCTAAATAGGTCTCTTGAGACGAACTTAAGTATGACTACAATTTGAAATAAAGATGATGCAAAAGTTATAAAATGTGTATACATATCATATAAAATGATTTACTAATAAAGAAATGACAACTTACGATAATGGAATTATGTAACATATAGGAGTATATGAAAAACCAACTTTACACAACAATAACTTATTAAAATACCGTCTCCCATATGTGACACGCCTATGTGATATAAGCAAGTCGTGCTTTTAAGATGGGTATGATTCGTCTTAAGCGTAAGACGAGTCAAATACTATCACATGGTAGTAATAAAGACAAAAAATTTGGTAATTCTTGAGCAACAAGTAGGATAATTTGATATATATTTTACCCGTCTTAAGCTTTAGACGGATAATGTTGATCAAATTAGTATTTAGGTTGTGATATATATAACCCTAATGACCCTTTTCAAATTCATTTAACACCAGTTTGTCTCACTCAACACGGGCACTATCCGTCACAAGCTGAAGATGAATAGTGCTTCTTTCACAATATGCAAGTAGGAGGGCAAGTGGGAGGATCCATTTGTCATCCACTTGGCTTGGCACTTGCATATTGTGAGAAGGGCACTATCCGTCTTTAGCTTGTGATTGATAACGTCCGTCTTCAACGACAATTTGTGATTTAACAATGAGTTTAAAAAAAAAAGTAAACTATTGTCTCAACTCAAACGCAAATTAGTGGAATGTGGGGGCAAAATAGTCTACCTACATTAGTCTATTTTCTCCTTTACCAAGAAAACATCAACATTCAAGTACAACACCATCAATACATTCAAAACCCAAGTAGGGGCATTTTGGTCCTTTCACTGGTGTGGTACCACCCATGGCAAAACATAGAGAGGGGAAGGCAAACAAGTAGGCTGATAAACAAAACTAACAAACAAACAAACATCCAACTTAGAGAGAGAATCTAGAGAGAGAATGTTGAGGTGAAATGCAAAAAAGGGAGAAAATTTGGGCACAACCCAAAAGATCTCTGAATTAAAGAGCTTTTTAGGTTAATCTGCAGCAATTACAGCCACTAAAGTTACTAAAGTTTTCACCCTTTTCTTCAAATTTTGCCTAACATCACTATTTACTGTGTTACTATGGTACTTTATTCTTTACCCACTTTGTTTTTTTAACTGTTTTATGTTTTTATGTTGCAAGTTCATGTCTTTTTTCAATTATAATTACTGGGTATTGCTTTGATTTTGCTGTAATTCATTTGTATTTTGTGACAATAGTTTTTGATTGTGTATCCGTTTTTTTACTATATTAGTGTAAAACCGATTTCGTAATAATTTTGTATATGTTGTGGTTTTAGATGGGAAGTGGTTTCCATAATTTGCAAGTTGAGGGTTTGGTAGTGGAAGAACACCAACAAGAAGAACAAATTGGTGCAATTTCTCACATTTCTGATGTAATTTGGAAAAAGGGTATTAAAAAAGAGTCAATTGAGAGTGAACCCACATCAGTTTTGGATCATATGTGTAGTCCAAATTCCCCAAACTCTGCATCTAGGTCATCCTCCATTAATGGTGGTAGTGGTGGTGGCTGCGGTGGTGGTGGTGGTGGAGTTCAAATGCAAGATTTAGAAGGTTTGACTGTTGGTGGAGAAGGGTCTCTTCTTCCTTGGATTATGGGTCAGGTTGATGATCCTGGTTTGAGTTTGAAAAATTTACTTCAAAGTGAAACCTCTTTTGGATTTGATGGTTTTGGTGGGATTGGAACATCAATTCACTCGTCGAATGTCGAAAATTTTACGAGTTTTGGTGGGAATTTAGGTGGTGATTTGGGGTTTTGTAGTTCTGGGTTTGATTGCAGCAATGTTAATGTTAAGGTTGGTGAACAGTTGAGAATTAGTGATGAGAAGCCTCAGATTGTGAACCCACAATTTGGATTTGGCGAACACGAGGAGCTTAGCATTCAAAACCCTAATTACTATGTGGGTTCTTTGGGTTATAATCCGGTGGAAGTAGGTTACCCGTTTGCACCACCACCACCTATGAAGCGGCATAACTATGGCCCGCTTGGTCCTCCTGACCATAGTTTTGTTCAGGTTTCCCCGGGTTCGTTGTTGAGTGAGCGTCATGAGGATGTGCTTATGTCCATGCCTCCTCTGAACGCTCTGGAGTCAATGGACCAGGATAAAGATTCTCAACTTTACGTTCTTCGTGACCAACTCATTAAGGTGTCGGAAATGTTTCAAACTGGAAACTTTGCTCTCGCCCAAGTGATATTGGCCCGGCTCAATCATCAAGCATCACTTTCAAGGAATTCCCTTGTAGGAGCTGCTGCTCTCTGTGTCAAGGAGGAATTGGAAAAGCTCATGTCCGTGAACGGCATGCCCGGAGTTTCGCCACCTCCTAAAAGCCTCGGCCTGGATGATGTAATTCATAAAATAAGTGCATACAAGCTTTTTTCCGAAGTGTCTCCGTTTATGCAGTTCGTGGACTTTACTTGTACCCAGGTATTCTTGGAAGCCCTTGAGGATGCTAATACTATCCACATATTGGATTTTGATATTGGTTGTGGCTCCATGTGGGCATCTTTTATTCGTGAGCTTCCACTCAGGAAAAACGGTGCCCCTTTTCTGAAAATCACAGTCCTTGCCTCTACTTCATCCCACCATCCATTCGAACTTGCTCTCATATGTGATAACATTCTGGAATTTGCTACTGAGTATGGCGTTTCTGTAGACATTAAGGTCCTGAATTTGGATATGTTTGACTCGCGATCTTGTTCATTCCCAGGTTTCCAACTTTCTGAAAATGAAGTAGTTGCCGTCAAATTTCCTATTTGGGCATGTTCTCATTGCCCATTTCTACTACCTCCGCTTGTTTCCTTTATAAAGCAATGTTCTCCCAAGGTTGTGATGAGTTTTGATAATGGCGGTGATCGTTGTGAATTGGCCTTTCCATCTCACATCCTCCACGGCTTGAATTCATGCTCTAGTATCTTGGAATCACTTAATGGTTCAAGGGTACCAGCAGAAATCATCACTAAGGTCGATAATTACCTGATTCGCCCTTCAATTGAGCGAATCATACAAGGCCGCATCTACGCCCCAGACAAAATGCCTGCAAACAAGGGTCCCAATTGGAAGAGACTTTTCCCGTCTTCTGGATTCGTTCCTTCGACCTTGAGTAATATGACCGAGTACCAGGCTCGTGAGTTGGTGACCAAGCTTTCAGTGAAGGGGTTCAATGTAGAAAAACGAGGAGCGTCTATTGTACTCCGCTGGCTGAGTCATGAGCTTGTAGGTGGGTTTGCCTGGAGTTGCTGATATGTGATGGCCGAGACCTGGTCCGAGGGCCCTTTTTACCCTTTGAAATTGCATCAGCATTCTGAGGTCCCTCTTTACTCTCTCTATCATTTATGTTTAGCTTGTAATCTGTTTCTCTTCGGCCAGTATGGCTCATTCTCATCAACTATGGGCAACTATGGTAGTTTATCTAGAATAGAATTAGCTTTCTAGAATGTGGAACAAATTAATTTTCTGTTAATCTAACTACTTCCTGTAACATATACGCGTACTCCGTGTCATGGTATTTTATGCTTTGGTCTCTCCCAAGTCCCAAGGTCATTACGGAATTATATTGATTACATGTGACTACTATGTGAGATTGGTATATAAATCCTACTCCATAGCGAAACGAGAAATACACAAGTCTCACATATAGTATCGTCTCATACCAGACTCACTTTAGCTATATCTATTGGTCGGTATACGAGTGTCCACTGCTATATTGTGTCCGCATTGACGACTAAAAGACGTTCGAATGCTGCCTACAGTAATAAATTCCATGTTATTGTAATTTGGTTTCTTCTGTTTGTAGTTTCCCAAAATCAGCAAATAGCATGTTTGAGAAGGCTTTAGGCGTGTTTCAGTTTTAAGAAGCAAGATATGTCAAAATCAATTTCCTTACTTTTCATGTGTGTAAAATGGGGTGTGTTTGCATACTGCCTTCTCTTTTCAAAGTGCTAAAAATTTCGAAGGGAAAACACGGTACGGACGGGACATGTATCCGACCCGAATGATCTGATTGACGCTTTTACTCCACTTGTGATATTAAAGTGAGACCCTGATTTAGGAAGTCCCTCAAGTGGAAATGTGGAATGGTCCAAAAAGAGAACTCTGTATCATTTGGGTAATTGAGTTCTTATCTTTAATTTTAACAAGAGTTGTTATTGTCGTAACAAAAAAACACTCACTTGGAAGTAGGGGTGTTCACCGGTCCAAAATCGAACCGGACCGGATCAGATCGGATGGTCACTTTTCTCAAGACCGGAGACCGGACCGGACCGAAACCCTTAAGGCCCGGTTTTTTCCGGGTTTGGACCGGACCGGTTCTACATTTTAAAGGGAAAATTGATTTTTTTTTAGTGTGGGCCGGACTGGAGACCGGCCACCATATTTTTTGGAGCACTGGTATGTATCCGGTTTGCCGGTCCGAACCAAGTAGGGATGTGCAAAGTCCGACCCGGACCGGAAAAATACCAGTCTGGTCCAGAATCTACCGGATCGGAACCAAAATTAAAAATAACTGTTCGATCTCCAGTCCAACAATTCTTATAATTCCGGTTATTTTAATTAGTTTTAGTACAAAGAGTCAGACTAAGAAAAGAGGATGAAGTCATTTATGGTTGTAGTAAACAGATGACAAGTCGATAATAATTCAATTGAAAATCAAATTACTTATTAAAAATCTTATCAACATAGACCTAAATTGAAAAAGGCCAACAATTAAGCTGGACGAAGTAATTATGTCCATACTTGATTATGCAAATATAAAAAGAAATTTTTTAAGGATACTCGACACAATGTGGTCATTGCAACTAGAAAAGTCATAGCAGCAAGTCAGCAACTAGAGGATATCGCGTTGATTATAAGCTTACATGGACATCTAAAAGAGTAGCTTTGGTAGATTTGATTCAAATTCGGTATGTATGTCACAATTCACAAAGCAACAAGCCAACAATCACTAGTCGATTGGAAATATGTTACATGCTACAAAAATTAGAACAAAGTATGGAGTACCTATTAATTGGGATAGTCTAGAGAGTAACAAGTGGCGGATTTTGAAGCAAACGCTAAGGAGGACATAGGTTTAGATAATTGACTTCGTGTGTAAATATTTAATACTCAATCATTGAGTTAAGGGGGTTGGTTGATAATTTCACCCATAAAAATGAACAACTAGCGGGGATCGAGGCCCCTCTCAGGAATGTTGTAGGTTTTTCTTCCAAATACTAAGTATAGAGAGAAGATAAATAGCATAAAATTCTAAAAAGTAAAAAGTAGGGCGAGTTTTGAAAATAAAAATATTATTCTAGCACTATATATGGAATGTAGCATGTTTATATATGTACATCCTAAACAATTAGAAGATATTGACATTGACAATTTATCGTTTGTTAGGTATACGATAATGAGATACAATGAATATAAGAACGAGTTTCTCATTGTGATCCACGGAAAGTCATAAACCTTCACAATTTTAGCATTATATTTCGGAGAGTGATAACTTCAGTCCAAAATTATTCGCACTAGTAAAATATATTTGAGTCAGCAATTAAAAGAACTTTTAATTTTTCAAGAGAGTAATAAAATGACGTCATTTTATGTGTCACCTAATTTACCCTACATTTAATCCTAGAAGACCCCTTGAACACTTAGATCAACTGACAAGGGATTGCTCTAACTTAATCAGAGATCTCGTGGTCGAGCCCTAAAAATGTATCAACATTAAAGACTCATGGAGCTTTACCACCCCAGAGGTTCTACGTACCCAGGGGCGGAGCCAGGTTTCCAAACATGGGGTAGCGGAAAATATAGAGTATAGTTTTTTGTCGGAAATTTTTATTTAATACGGGTATATCCGTCTTAAGTTTAAAATGTGACAAATAAGCCTATGTGAGATTAATAGGAGAATAGGAGAATACATAGAGGAAAGTAAATAAATTTGTTTATATTCCCATGTGTGATGATACTTGACCCGTTTTAATATTAAGACGCATAATTTCGTCTTAAAGAAGACTAGCCGTTTTCTAAGTTTAATGATAATTCTCGTATTCAATTTATTTTTTATCAGTAGTTACACTTAATCGTCTAAGTTTTCTAATTTGTCTTTAAAATTAAAAAAACCCTAATAATTATTTTTGTTGATTACAAATCCTAATTTTAAAGAGCCATGGGGGAATCCTAAACAATTATTACACACACTACTACACTAATTGACATAGAAACATTAAGCACAATTTGTAGGAATTTGAAGGATTAAAACTTAAGCACCAAAAGTGAAGATAAATGGAAATTAACACAAATAAAAACAGTAATACAAAATACATACATAACATAAATTCATGGTTACTTCAAAATAGAGTGGATAAAGGTTGGGCATCAGTAACAATGAAAATTTGATGGTAAATATGATGGTAAGAAATAAGAATCAACAAGATAGTAGAAAATGATTAAACAATGTAATAACATTTCCTGCAAGTGTTATTGTTTTTCCTTATTTAGTTCTTTAGTTAAGGCCCATTTGATTGATTTTTATGGGTAGCAAAAATTCTTATCTTTATTTAATTTTCTTGAGTTGGGGTAACGTACCCAGCTCGAATCCGGACTAATGCACCGAATGATATACACCAAAGAAAGACTTATGGAGCTTGAGTGCTTAACCTGTCTTAAATAAGACTCGCTAAACTTTCTTTTGATATAAATTTGATTTGCATCATTTGCATGGAGTACGTTCCCCAACCCCAACTCCCTATAATCATGCTAAATTCTCATCTTTATTTCTTTTGGACTGATATTGTTTTTGGGTGTCGATAGAGGCTTTTACTCACTTCGATGGTGATGTTGTCTTTGTCCCTTTCCTCGGGAAAACATATCTTTTTACATTTGTATTTTATTATCAAACATATCAATATATCATGGACCATCTTACATTTTGAATGCTCTTCTTTTCAATTAAATAGTTGGACCTATACTTTTCGGGAGGAACATTGTTTGGCTTTGTGTGCTTAACTGCTTATCTATTCTAGATTTCCAAATTGTTTGAGCGGGTTTTTAAAAAACGGTTTTCTATCCTATGTCACTTGTCACATGTTAACATAACCAAAATGAAAATAACTAATTGTTAGATTCATAGAAAATGAAATTATAACCACATTTACCTTTGGAGTATTTGTCCCGCCTTAATCTTAAAACGGATAAAGTCCGTCTTAGCGAGACTTATTGTCTATGTAAAGGAAGCGGAGGTATGTTTTAGTTAACCTGTTTAAACATTTTAGCTTTGATCTTACCAAAAACAATTCTCATTTAATTGAGTAATTAAATACGAGAAGTACAAATTTTTAACTCACTTTACTTCATTTGTTTTTCTTTATTACTTGTACAGTTGTACAGTAATACTTGTACAGTAGTTGGAGGTGCATTGACGCAGTAAAGGAATAGTATATGTGCATGCAGAAAGTTCAGGATACAATAACATGATGTACAATAATTAGTAATAAGTCTTGCTTGTGACAGGGCGATCTGTCGCAAGTTTGTGACATGTCAAATCCTTCTCACAAAGAGCGAGTGGCAAGGTAAGTGGGGTGCTCCATTTGTCTTCCACTTACCCCCTCCCACTTATTCTTTGTGAGGGAAATTTCACCCGTCACAAACTTGCGACCGATCGTTCCATCACAAACTAAAATTTGTAAATAACTAGAAGCAAAGATACTGGAAGTTGGAGCTTGAAAGTGCAATAAAAGGTGCAAAAAGGGAAATCACGTCTTAATAGATAGTGTAGTGATGTATTAGTGATTCTATGCATCATCTAGTTTGTTAATTAAAGAGTTTTTGTATATCTTATGATTCTTATCCACTGAGATTATTGCAGGACAAAATTTCTCACATAAATTTCCAACGGTGTTATGATTCTTTTTTAAAGTTAAAGTTAAGGTGGAATGGTGGATTATCTCTATTTTACGAGTTAATTAGTGTGATCTGATATAGAGTATCTATTTTCCGTAAGTTTATTAGTAATCTTTCCCTATTTTTAAGATAGAGTTTATTCATGAGATAAAAGCCACATGTGAGTCTCTCATATCTAAAAAAGCGGAGAGAGTTGTCTAGCATATAAACTAAGGATTATTCCGCCCATTACCAATTGGTTTTGATATGTAATTTCCTCGGACTTTCAAACCTGAAAATATGGTAAGATATACGAGTTGTATAAAAAAACATGGTACAACGTCAAATATATTAACAGGGTAAACAAGTGATGACATAACATGAATTTGAAAAAATATAGAAATTTTAACTAAAATTCCGCCCATTACCAAGGGATTGTTATTTTGGCCAAAAAAAACATATTAGTCAAACCCGACCCAAGTCGGGTTTAGACCAAGCATTTGGCCCAATCTAGCCAAACCCGACCCAAGTCAGGTTTAGGCCAAGCATTTGGCCCAATCTAGCCCACATTTACATCAATATATATATATATACTCCCTCCAATTTTACATGTTCTTCCCTTTTCTTTTGGACACATGGATTAAGGAAATCATTTTGGACCACACAAAACACACTACCCCACATTCAATTAAATTTGGACCACACAACTACTCACAAATAAGGAAAGAGGGAACATCACCACAATTAGCTTAAAATGGAAAGAGGGAAGAAGATGAAAAATTGGAGGGAGTATATTTTTTTAATATTTATGATTGTGAAATTAAAATTAAGCTTAAGTTATAAATAGTAAACTCATACTATATTTTTTCTTGATATTTAAAAAAAATGTCTAAATAATATAAATCATATCTATAAGTACATGATTATGCATTATAAAGTGGTGATATTTGTCATTATTATTTTTTGGAAACTTATTCATATATGGTTCATCCTATTTTGTACAATTTTATAAACTAATTATGTTTTTAGTGTACTAATTAAATGTATTATGCTACTTATTTCTTTGGGTAAATCGTAGGTTCTAGGAAGGGATGTCATTGGGGTAGGGCGGCGGTGGATATAGGCTCCCCCGTACCTATACCCACCAAGAAACTCTCGTACCCATCCCTGCTCCACCACCCATGGCGGGTACAAGTTTCCAAAACCATACCAGCTCCAACGGGTAGAAATATAAATCCGTACCCGCCCCACTTACCCTTTAACCCGCTACATCATAATTTGGGCTGATCCAGATGAAGTCAAAGGCCGGTTTAACCCATATAGGCCGGTTTTGGCCTCGGTAAATTGGCCTTCGTATTTGGACCGACCCGGCACAATCCCCACAAATAGGCCATTTTTCTCATCATGGCCCGACCCAACCCCGCCTGGATAACCTCTAAGCTCAACACAAGTTACCAATAAGGCTGCAAGCATTGGTTAATTGGTACTCCGTAACTTCGGATTTTGAGATTCATATGTGTCCATTTTATAGTTAGATGTTTATTGCTCTGAAATGAAACGTGTCATATGTGTCCATCTTATACGTCCTGTCTAAATGTTTCAGACAAACGAAAATTGCTCTGAACTAAGACCTATAGATTATATAAAACCGACTTATAGCATAAAAGAGTCACTCAGTTAGTAACTTTGTATCAATAAATAAGGTACTCGTATTTTCTATGAAATAATTACGATTTACGAAGTACTCCCTCCTAGTCACTCATTTCTTTCCTTTTCCCTTTTGCACAAAAATTAAGAAAATGAATTTCAACCACACAAAACACATTACCCTACATACAAATGAATTTAGACCACACAAAACACACAACCCCACATCCAAAAAGGGAAAGAGGGAAGAAAACCCGAGTTACCCAATAAGGAAAGAGGGAAGAAATGAGCGAGTATGAGGGAGTACTGTATTTAAGATAATAGTTTCAGTTAACCAAGTTCAAAAAGTAAAATTTTTTTTACTGAAAAGTTATACTGTCAGATAATTTGCCAGTCATAAAAAAGCAATTTACTTTGCAGAGATTTGTACAAGAAATCGTTTTCAATGAAACCGACCCCCTATAAAAGAGGTCATTATCTTAATTATTTTCTTAATTAAATACTCATAAGTAAAGGTAAACATCCCCAAATTTCAAAAAATAATGATAGCAACTATTGCTAATCTACTATATATATATATTATTATAATGAATAAAACATGACACAAACTACCCTTTATATTGTCGTTGTCCATACCTAGCATGTTCTTGCAATATATTTATACCTTTAATTTGTCCCCATTTTCACTCTATTATAACCTTTTGTATAGAGTATTAAATTATAAGATCCAACAAGCTTTGCCTTGAACTTAAGTTTTGACATAAATAAAGTCAAAAATTTTAGGCAATAACAGAAGGATTTAATTAAAATAATACTAACAAACTACAATATTTAAGTAAAGTACTTAATTTAATGGTTCAATCAAACATGACCCATGTGGTTTGATTAGAAGTTGTCTACAAAAACAAATGCAAACCCGGTTTTCTATTCAAAGCACTTTAAGACAAAAGCCTTAACATACTTCCCCCTAATAACTCATTTCTTCCCTTTTCTCTTTTACACAAAAATTAAGAAAATGAATTTGTACCCCACATACAAATGAATTTAGATCACACAAAACACACAACCCCACATCCAAAAAAGGAAAGAGGGAAGAAAACCCGACTTACCCAATAAGGAAAGAGGGAAGAAATGACCGACTATGAGGGAGTATAAAATAATCCTAAGCTGCCCTTTACTGATCCGTACTAGGTATACGTCATTAATCTAGTTTTTTGAAAATTATTGTGTAAGACCGTTTTATAACATAAAATTCCGGTTTAAAATATGGTGAGAATTTTTTTTACATAAAACCACTCATTTATTGATTAATAAGGAGTATAATAAATGATCGTTTACAATAAATTAATTGTTGCTAACAATAAGACCGTGTTATTCTATGAATAATTGTACTTCTTTTCAAGGACCGTGTTATTATGTGAATGTCTAATGTACGAGTATAGAATTTTGATTAATCGCCTAACCATGAAAAAAAATACACTAACAATTGGGACCGATAGATGTGTTGAGAATTACATCGTCCGGCTCTGTGCGTTTATAATACCAATTCTCATGGAAGACGATCAGTTTTTGTCAGAAGCTAAAGATGGGCGAAATGTCGTTCTTTTAACGACATATGTGATCATTTGTCCTGCCAAATTTAAACTTGACAAAATTGACCTAACCTGATTGACCAGACCCACCAACCGAACTTAAGACCCGAGCTTGACCCGACATCCGAACTCAAGACACGAGCTTGACCTGACACCCGAACTCAATACCCGAGCTTGACCCAAAACCCGGATTGACCCGAACCACTATAACCCGACTCAAATGTTTATTGTTGCAAACATATTATTACCCACGACAAACTTGATAACAGTTGACACAAAATGACCCAAACCTGAAAGAACTCGTTCCAACCCGAAAATTGACGTGGCCCGAAACTGACTCAACCCAAACCTGACCTTGTTGGCCCATTTGCAAGGTCTAGCCAAACTGTTATAGCTTAGATAATTGTTCTGGTTATAACTTCATTTTAAATGGCTCAAATTTATACCATGTATTCAGCTTTTGACGAAATGTGACTCGTCTCAGCAAGGCTTATTGTAGATTAAATTAAGGAAACTAATATAACAAGATATGTTGGAATTGTGATTTAATATACCAGTTTTACACACAAATATTATATTGATGAACAAAAAATACAAATATATGTACTATATTGAACAACTTGTCTCACTCAAAACGAGCATTATCCGACAGAAGTTGAAGACTGATAATACCCCTCTCACAATATGCAGGTGAGAGGGAAAGTGGGGGATTCATTGCCCTCAACTTGTCCTTTCCATTTGCATATTGTGAGAGGGGTACTATCCGTCTTCAGCTTGTGAAGGATAGTAACCGTCTTGAGAGACAATTTGTGTATATTGAATACTGATTCGACCTAGCAAAATTGATCGATCCAAATTACCAGACCCGACACCCGAACTCATGATCACTGACCCGACCCAATATAATGTGGCCCAAATGTCTATTATTGCACAAAGATTATTATCCATAAAAAATGGGATAATACTTTAGTCGAAATGACCTGCAACACAAATGACGCAGCTCGACCCAAACCGACACGAGCTCTTGCAGCCTGAAATTGACCCGACTCGAACCTGACCCGACCAAACCCGACCTGTTTGACCCGTTTGCCAGGACAGCTGTAAATGGTATTGTCGTAAGTGTTGGTTTTGAGATATTATGATTAAGCAATGCGATATTACTATTGCAACCTTAAATTTAGGTTATATATGCTTGTATTTCTTTTGGATGTTAATGCAATATTAGGTGTACTTGATTAAGAGTATTGTACGATAGTGTGTAAATATAGTCATTACTGTTTCAGCTACTCTCACTTGCGACGAGTGGTCCCGTCACAAATGACAAATTTTCTATTATGTATATTACTCCCTCCATTCAACTCCACACTACACTTATCTTTTTTCACGTTTGCCAACGCGCGTTTTGTATCGTAAATATAGTTCGCTACGTATTTGCAAAAATTATACAAGTTAGATATTTTTAATATACTCTTAAAGACGAATCAAACAAGATCCCACATGAATATATTTTCTCTTATGCATTAACTGGAAATTGAAAGATTCTTCCGACTTGTGAATAGTGTCAAAAATAGAAACCTACCATGTGGAGTTGAATGGAGGTAGTATGTGGTTTTATGGCATGAATGAGAGGCGCACCAGGATATGACGAGCTATGACAATATTAGTACTATTTCAACAATATTGAGTGGTACAAATACACATCATCAATCACAAATAAAAATTTTACCTAACAAAAGATTTTAGCGGCGTAAAACGAAATAACAATGTACAAGTTGATTGTAGCAAGAGTTAATAGAAAATTCACTTAATTATGTCACCAAGTTTAAGTTATCATCATCAAGATAACAAGTTTTAAATCCAATCATTTACGTAATAATAGATTAATTTATAGGTGATTGCTTGATAGCAACATGTACCAATTGATTTATGACTAAAAGGATATAACAGGATATCATATGAAGTTATGAACGTTGCTCACTTTATGCGTTACATAACCAACAAAGTTATAATCGCAAATAGTTGGGGTGAGCTAATATGAACCATTAAATTGAAAAGGAGACCATTAATTGATACCCGCAAATAAATGAGGTCAGCTAACACAAACCATCAAATGAAATTGATGCTTAAGAAGGAAATCGAAAATAACTAAGGTGAGCTAACATAAACAATTGGAGTATATAAAACCGACATTCTAAATTGACAATCGCGGATAAGTGAGGTCAACTAACATAAACCATCAAATGAAACCGAAACACTTAGGTGGTAGTCCTGGTAGAACACTAATAAAATCGCTGGCTTGCAAATACGTACAGTTAAATTACTCCTCAATATTTATAGGGAGTACTAGACTTGTAATCTATTGAGGCCAATGTACATATTTTGGACTCAACTATTTTCTCGAACATAAATAGGAAGGATTCAAAATTACATATCTTGTGTCGATATGCGACACGCAACTAAAGGTAGACGCTTTAATACTCTCCTTGTGCCCATCACTTGAGAAGTTAAAACAAACACACAATGTCAAAGAAGATAATTACATCCTGTCATCCTGTATGTCATAGAAATTTTGCCTGTAAAGTTTGTAATCCAACACTTGCAGTTAACAACACATTAAGTCATAAGTTAACAAGTAAGCAGACTGTAACAAAGACTTAAGCCACAAAAAACAGATTCAAATTATAGACAATATCATGTTTCACATATAAGATTTAGTTAAAATCGCATATTAATTCGCAATGTGGCCGATATCTAGACCTGAATTTCCTTGCCTCTTATCACCTCCATGCCGAAGCTACCACAAGCTCTCGCCTTTGCCAACTAAGTACTAAGGATGCTTGTCGCTTGTCTACATGAAATCCTTGTCCCGGAGATCGCTTCACCACATAGTCAGCCTGTGTTTCTGTGAAATTACTAAATTGCACAGGAATGAGGCCGGCTGAGGCAAATAGGCTCTTCCAATGTGGCATTTTTTCGGGGGCATGAACACGCCCCAACACCGTGTTTTCAAGCCTAGGCTGGATGAAAAACTTCTCGATTTTAGTGACAATGTTTGATGCTGCATTGATACCGTCGAGAGACTCCAATAAATTAGTGAATGATTCTAGTGAGTGGATTAGGTGTTGTGGGAAAGGGGTGTCAAAACGATCAAACCCTCGATCAAAAGACATGACGATTTTAGGGCAAAGTTGCTTAGTAAACCGAAGGATTGATGGAAGAAGTGATGGCCGCGTAGAACATGACCAAAGTGGGATGCTAACAACAACACATTCGTCTTTCAAAGTTTCCAAATTGGGAAAGGTTGACTGGTCGAATGAATCCAAGCTCACAACCTGAAGCTCGAAACCAACACCAGCATCATTGGCAAATTGGACAAGATTTTCCCGAACCAGAGCCAGTTCAAAAGGATGAGTCGACAGTGGAGCAACAGCCGTAATTCGCAATGAAGACACCCCCATTTTCCTAAGAGGAAGCTCCTGAATCAAAGGCGCCCATTGCGCACCACAACCAATATCGAAATCAACAACATGAACAGTCTGACAATCATCAAGTGCCTCAAGAACAGCTTGTGTAAGAGTGAAATTAACAAACTGAGTAACCGGAGAAACCTGAGAAAACAGCTTATAAGCATCCATCTTATGAACAACATCATAAGGTGTAAATGTTTTCGGTGGTGGAGCCGCAACAGGATTACTAAGCTGAAGTAACATTAAAAGGGCTTCCTTAACATACAAAGCCGCCCTTAAAGGCGGCTTTGCAGGAAGAATAACCCTATGATTGAGCCGCGCCAATATCTCTTGCGCGAGTGCAAAATTCCCTGTCTGTATCATATCAGCAGCCTTATACAACTGCTCTTTCACATCCTGCACTTCCACATCATGAACAACAACAACATTCGGGTTCAGATCACCCGACACATGTCTTACAGAAGGCGACATCACAAAACTTGGATTAGCAACAGTGTAAGCCTGTTGCTGGTTTAAAAGGGTTCTGTAACGATTTTCAACAGGATATTGCAATTGCATTGCTGCAGGAGGTATTAAACCTCCGCCATTGAAACTATCAAAGACGGGTTTACAATGATTCGGTAATTGCGGTTCAGTATCCGGATCACCAATGATCCATGGCAATAATGAACCGTCACCATTTGGAAACAAACTGTCCCACTCTTCCAAACCAATACCGTCTCCGCCTCCGACTCCGACTCCTGAATTTGGACTTGGGCTTGGACTTTGGCGTATGGTATCCAGAGTAGATGTTGGTTCACTCTCCACTGAACTTGTTGTTCTTGAAATATTTTTATTAGTAATAATATTGTAATTATTATTATTATTATTAATGGGAGAAAATACTTGTAATTGTTCTTGTTCTTGTTCTTCTTGCCACTTGCCTTGTTGCAAATTGTAGGGTATAGTTTGCATCTACATCCACAAAAAAAAAAATACATAAAAAAAAAATCACATAATACCCAACAAAACTAATAAAATGTTAAAACCATAATCAAGAGTTCAAGACCGCAAATTCTCATTTATGACGGACACTTTTCGTCACAAGCTTATGACCTCTGTTAGGTCCAATTCACTATATTTGACCAAATAAAATATAAAAAAAAAGGTGAAATTTGTAAAATGTAGTGAATTAGAAATAAGAGAGGAGTATTAATAGATTAGGAGAATTTACCATAATTGTTATTGTTGATCTAAGAGCCCATAAGAGAGATGTGGATGAAATTGTTGGGAAATGTCATTCACAAATAAACAAAACTTTGAAGATTTAATTCAAAGTTAAGGTTAGATGTGACATATGTATTCTTTTCTACAAAAACATTACAAAGTTTTTGTCTTTATATTTATATCTCTTGTGTTACAAGAAGTGGAAGGAGAAGGAGAAGGAGAAGACTTGCTTCTTCTTCATGTGTTTGCTTTTTTTTCTTCTTTCTCTTTTATTTTTTTTTTGATTTATTTTTTTCTTGTACCTCACCCTTTGTTCTTGTAGTACAATTTGTAATTTAGAGTGAAATATTTTATCACAGTAGTACTCTGCATTTCTCTCTGTTTTGCCTTGTTATGCGTGCATTGTAGAAAAGTGTAATAAAGTTGCCTTCTCTCTCTCTTTATCTCAATAAATTTAGAGTGTTAATTAATTAATCTCTTTCTGTTTTTATTAAATATATAAAAAGATCTAGAAATAAATCAATCACCACTTGTTGCTTATTTAGTATCCCAAATTCTCAACTAACACTTTTCCGTCACAAGCTTGTGATATCTCGTAAAGAACAAAAACGAAAGTAAATGGGAAGACAATTGGGCAAGTAAAAGGAGCGGTGAGAGGTAACAAGGAAGACGACATGTTTTACTATATGACTTGTTTTAAATTCATTTTATGTTCATATTCGTCTTAAATAAGAATTTGTATATATAGTACCTTTTGGGTAGACCCGGAAAACCCAACCTGACTCAATTGACCGACCCAGAAAGGCTGACTTGAGACAAAATTACCCGAAACTACAACCCTCCAATGTCACCCGCAACCCGAATTAACCAACCCGACCATGACCCGAACTTTGTTGAACCGGAACTGGCTCGGCCCCAATATGACCCGATCCGGTACCACCTGACCCGAAAATGACTCGACAAATTGTAACTCTAATTGAACAAAAAAAATCTGAAACGACTAATTTAAAAGTACATTTAATATTATTTACTTTAAAATAAAGATTGAATTATCAAAATTAAACTTGTAATACTAAGGGGTTGTTTGGTTGCATGTAGGAAATGCACTTCCATAGAAATTTTCACTTCACATGATTTTACATTTCATGTGAATTAGAAAAACTTGTTTGATTGCACGTATGAACTCTAATTCCATAGGAATTCCCACTTACCTAGGGGGGCCTAGGTAAGCAACTTCCTCCATTTTGGGGGAATTGGAATTCATGGGAAGTCTCAATTCATGTGAATTGTGTCAAACAAACAACTCATAAATGTGTTTTTTTTCTCTTAATCATTGACCTAAAAATGACCCAAACTTGAAATAACCCAACTCATTTAACCAGAAATTAACCCAACCAAAATACTCGAAAAACACCTAAACCTGAAATATTTCAACCCGATTCAAACTAACCCGATAATAATTAGAATTTGAGATCCATACGCGGATTCAAGTTACCTTTTCCCCTTCAACTTTTTAAGCCCACAATCTACAACTCTACAAGTTACTACATTATTTAGCTCACTTTCTTCAATGATATAATTAGAATTTGAGATTCAAGTGTTGGTAAAACATGGAGGGTAATGACTAATGTGTATTCGGACTATTATGTCTCTATCTAATGGTCTTTGTACATAGGATCCCCATGAAAGGTCTTTGTACACTCTGACAAGCTAACAAAAACAGCTAGCTTTATTGAAATATGAAGTTGATCCTTTATAAATTATCGTTTCTCTATTTATTAGGAATTGGCAATTTGGCATGCATGATTTTGTGTTACCAAATTATTGTAGACATTGTCTCACCTACAAACATCTTCTTAAATAATGAGATGATATTAACCACCACATTATTAAGGATCTTCGTACCATCCGGCACCAATGATGTGTTTATTAGTGTCATTAGATTAGATTATTCAGTTGGTCTTGCTTCAGACGTACCATTTTGGTCTGAAGCAATAAGACGAGATTTTGTAACCACTTTACAATTAGATGTAACCATTATTGAAAACAAGTTGATATAAGCTGTAGTTACATTTTATAAAAAAAATGGCAACATAATCCCGTCTTATTTTTCAGACGAAAATGGTATGTCTGAAATAAGAATTTGCGTAGATTATTTATTTTACGGAGCACTTTAGAATGAGATGATATTTTTTTGCCAAGTACCGAGTAACAACTAACAACTCATCCATAATAAACACTTGATAAATTCGTACCAAAAAAAAAATAATCACTTGATGAATGGATCATTTGGGTGGGAGGTGGATTGGATTAATTCGGGTGAAATTATTTTCGAATTAATAATTATCGAGTTAATGGATTGTTTGGGTCACTTTGGGTTAGAATTTTGCTTAAAATAAGTCTTTTCGGGTCAATTTAGATCGTTTGGGTCACTTCGGGTCCAGTCATTTTGGGTCGGGTCAGGTCAACTTCGTGTCCAGTCATTTTGGGTCGGGTCAGGTCAACTTCGGGTGATCGTGTCTTTCTAGTCAACTTCAGGTCACGCTTTTCGGTCACTTTCAAATCTCCGACCAACCTTATCAGGTCAGGTCAACTTTGTCAAGTCTAGACATGAGTGTCCACATTGAAGAAAAGAAAACAAAGTTTACGACCTTATCCAATGAATTACTTAAATAATTGCTAATTGGTTTTGAGATGAAACATTTTTGGATTTATGAAGTTGATATTCTCTCCTCCGGGAGACACCCTAGCCCATACCCAAACGGCCAAACCCATGTCCTTCAAATAACAAAACTCAACATAAAAATATATACCCTTAGTAATTTCTTTCTAGACATAATATAAATAAATGAAGTGGGTAGATTAATTTACCATATGAGACGGTTTTACAATATGAGACCGTCACTTTAAGAATATTAATTTACCAACAATAGTAAAGGTAATATTTTTTTCTAGAATAAGACCGTCTTATTCTAAAATTTGTGATAAATGTTTACGGTATTATGCCGAACTCCTTACCATCATTTAAAAATCATAAATTAATGTAAGTTTTTAGGTAATGATTTGCATGATTTTGTTGTCACTATGTCGGGGGCACACACAATGTTTCCTTGGAAATCATAATGCCTCATGCAGATTGCATGGGTCGTTAATATGGGCAACTCGACTTTCGATTTCCTTTGGATATGGAGAACCAATATGTATTGGAAACAACAAGTAGTCTCCACTTCCCCATACTAATGTCTTGACTTAGTAGTAGTAACTTGCTCTACCTTTGGCCACGTCCAAACACAAGTACATTCCCTTGTACGGTTTTCGTTGAGATAGTCTTCTCGTATAAAAAATTAAATCACCTTGCGATAATTGACCGTGAAGATTTAATTACTTTTTACAAGTATTAAGAAAGCGATAAACAATCAAAATCTATTTTATTATCTGCGTATAGTAAATTTTTCAATATTCTAATTCAAATTAGTTACGATTTTCTAATGGGAAGTCGATTGTGAAAGTTATTATAGCTTACTTAATATGGATGATCAAATTACTTTTGTTAAACCGTCTAAGTTAACTTGATTGTTAGGACAACTTAAATAGCAAACGATATAAAAAAGATCGATTATATGTCTTGATTGCGATGACTTACATATATAAGAAATTGTTTGAGCACTATTTTTTTTCCAATAATGTTGACTATTAGCACTCAATAATTGGAATTTTAATAAATTCTTCAAAGTCGTTACACATACTATATTTTAACTATTGTCATAAGACCTTAGCATAATTATTTATTTTACTGAATGTCTATAGTCCAATTATATAAGTCGGCAATTTTTTTTTATAGTAGTTGTTACTTGCTTTTTATCCTTTTTAAATTGTTGCTGTACTTCTAATTTATGATTCATTGTCCAAATCAAATGCATATTTGTTTTTTTGTTTTTATAGTAATTTCATTTGCAAAGTAAACTAAGATCTTGACCATATATAATTAGGGTCGAGTATAGATTCGTTTTACATTATCTTTCCTTAAAATCATCTTATATAAAAACTAATTAATAACGGATATAATTTAGAGCAATGCAGGCCAATATATTAGATTATTTTTTCTTCTAACATTTTAGTAAAGCAAATGACGAAAAAGTCCCTGCCTTTGCGAGATTAAGGGCTTAAGGCACCTCTTTGTTGTACAAGATTTAGGGCAAAAAGACTGGCAATTGATTTTGTAGGAGTCCTAATAAAAACTTTTGCTTTTGCTTTTTCCTTTTTATCCAGAAAGTTTGGACCTCTTGCCAAATTATATAACTAGTGTAATATGAAGTAATCCCTTAACTTGTAGGGCAAATGACTTCCTCTTTAGGAAACATGATTGAAGCAAAGCATCCCAATTCCTAACTTAAGCTTATTATATGATTTACTATGGTGTAGTATATGACTAGACTTAATTATAACCATGACAAGTAGATAGCACTTGTTTAGTCTAAACCTAGCTTTATGTGAAATAATTAATCGTCTCTGTACCGGTCATTTATTTATCATTTTCATTTTAAGAGTTTTACATTTCTATATTATGATAATACTGTATGAGTTACTCAATGGGACAATTGTCCACTTGTCATCCACCAAATATAACCACAAATGGTCCCCTACCATTTCCTTAATAGTTGTGCCAAAAATAAAAGGTAAACAAATGACCGAGACTGCAGAGTGATTATATCAATTGAGTTATTATTCCGTTCAAGTAATCAAACCGAAGGACTAATTATTTTTTTATTAACGAAATTCATGTATCTTATAAACGAATTAACAATATATGAATAATCGCCAGTTATAATTTAAGAACTAGTTTATCATCGGACAATTCATTGCCCGTGAATACAAAATAATTGTGCCCTTGTATATACTAAGTATTTGAGAATTCGTATTTTGGAAATCAAATTGTCTACACAACTACCAAATCTCGATCAAGATTATTGTCTCTTGATCCAAATTCAATGCTCAAAATCTAGACCTGGATTTAAAGGATTCAAACATCGTCTTTCACGAACAACCAACAATACTCACACATTGAAGTGCATTACCTAGCAAATTGAGTTTGAATTGGTGTGATAACGGGTAAATACTCACCTCATTGTTTAACCATGAAGTTAGGGTATGATGTATGAACCATGTTAATAAAGGTGAAACAAATTTCTTAACCAGTCGTTTAAAAATGTTCATTACCGTAACTAAGTAGCTATTCCATTCATCTCATTCATATGTTGTCTTTTATATTGTTTGTGAATGGTATTTTATGTAAGAATTATTATTATATTAATATTTAATTCTCTATTGTGTGGACCTAATTACTGATATTAGTTGCCTTAATTAAATAATGGTTAAATATATTGTTTCGGGTTTTTATTAGGAGTCCTAGTTTAAGTAGATTATGGTAAATAGTTACAGGCTATTTTTACATAACTGACTACTTATTCCAAAAAGCCCCTCCTGCCACCTCTCTATATAAGTACACCTGTTTGTGCTTTAACCTAATTCATTCATATCACCAACACACAAGAAAGAAAGTGAATTAGAGAATAAGGAAGGTAGGAGAAGGCAAAGCAATAAGGGTTTATTATTTATCTTTCTCAAGTAACTTTATTATCAGATCAGATGGCTGCACCACGTAAGTACCTTTCAGTAATTATCGTTATAATCAAGATCCTATAATTTATGTTTACATGTGGTATCAGAGCATGGTTGTGATTATAGTTGTAATTCTGATTAATGTTCTAATTATGTTTTTATGAATGAATTTAATGTTTTAATCATGATGTTGTAACATTCATTCATAATTGATTGTATACCCTTATGATAGATATTGTATCCTTATACCATAATCGTTTCCGCTGCCCTAATCGAATTACTTCGTTTTTAACTGATCTATGTTGATTACGGTATGATTTATGATGAATTTCTGTTCTGCCTAATTCGATTTGAACGATTATTATGTTTTTATGCGTTTGATTATCGTCTGATCTTTAACCTACTCGATCGAGCTAAAGTTTCACTCGATCGAGGAGGTTTATTCTTGTTGTTGCTCGATCGAGCTCATTGTTTACTCGATCGAGGTTTCTCTGCTTTGCTGTTGCTCGATCGAGCTAACTGTTACTCGATCGAGCTAACTGTTACTCGATCGAGGCTTTTCTGTTTTTGATTTTGCTCGATCGAGCTGATGGTGTACTCGATCGAGCAGTTCCTTTTTGCCTTGTTCTCGATCGAGCTAAGGCTTTTCTCGATCGAGGTGTTTTGTTTATTTTTTCACTCGATCGAGCTGTTGTTTTACTCGATCGAGGACTTCCCGTGCTGTTTCTGAGGTTTATCGTCTGTTTTACCGTATGCTTGTGTAATATTATGTCGTTATGATTATAGAATTAATTTATTTAGCGTACATTATTATTATATATCAATTATACATTAGTTATATTTTATGTATCGTTTAAAGGAGACCTCCGCATTATGACGTGATGAAATTCACCACAGTGAATTCATCTCGTACGCGATAAGATCTCATAATG